>DVOY01000800.1:0-10277 GCA_018237585.1 Apyrrothrix maculosa
CCGATTGGAAATCCAAATACTCAACAGCCCAAACTTATTGGTACACACCGGATATGAATCGCGTCGGGTGACTACTTTCGGACCAATCAGAATTCAATTGTTAATACGTCTTATATGACATGAACATCTTTATGTATCATTATACCCAAGGAACGAGATTCAGCCTCTGTCCGTTTAGGTATTGGAACAAATATGTCGTATGCTTGTAAATAATTTACAAAAACCTGCAGCGAATTGGTAACGGAGAAATCTCATGGAGAGCTCGAACTTTCATTAATGTTTTCATGTTCTCAAATAATTACCAGGCCGGTAGGTGTTTTCTACATGCGTTTAGAACGGCATTCGGATTTAGCTCACGACATAATGCCGTACGTAACGCAATTCCGGTGTTAGATCCGTTCCGGCCAAATGGCATACATTCGATTTGCCGCCAAGTCGCTGAGATGTTATTCTCACTCAAATTTTTGTTGAAGTACGACATATAGTAGATTTGTGACTGAAGGCAACAATGAAAACAGTGTATTTTAAATAGGACGTGCCATAAATCACTTTGTACAGATTAAATATTATAGGAATGACGGCAAATTTTAAAATAAGAATCTGTTACTTCAATATCACAATTCATATTGTTTTTAAGTATCTACCATTTTAAGAAAGCAATTAATTAAAAAACTAAGTAGGTACGTAAATATCAACCAGTGTGTGTGAAGGATGCAAGTGTTTTGTCGAAACCGGAAGATTATTTCTCGTAAATTAAATCATATTTGAGTCACTCTGTAACGCTACGTCATAATAAATCTTCCGCTCAACTTTACCTATGTGAATATTGCGTAAGAGATTGAGGATGCCCGGCACATAACTGCACGTTTTCGTATCAACTTACGACACCTTTTCTGTTTGAGCAACGACCACAAAATTGATAAGAGTGACCTGAAAATTTTCACTAATGTTAGGATGAACGATGTAAATATGAAACGAAACACAATATAGCTGTTTCTATCAATAGGTAATAGTATAGGACCATACTATAATACGGAATATTAAAAGTATTTTATTACAAAGCACTCATTAAACAGGCTTACCATAAGCACAAAAAAAAATCTAATACCAACATTATTCTCTATGTGAAAATTGAACTATATCAAACAAAAAAAACTGTAACCTGCAGTAACATTCGCGGTAGATAAACAGTACTGTAGGCATTGTCGTGTGTATTGCAAACAACATTCATTTCAACTGTTCATCACATGTTCCAATGAGCCGTGGTTTGACGGGTGATGCAACATCTATGACTAATCAAATAAGATAACATATTCAATTACAATTATTTCATTTATGCCACGATATGACGTTTATGGTATAATTCGGTTTGGTAATCGGGTTGGGCCAATGCTACTTAAGCGTACTAGAAGCGATAATTACTGAGAACTGAATGTTGAATTGAAATGTGAAGGGTTTAAATAATGTTTTATGCATTATATATTTTCACCGATATAGTATTCTAATGAGATAAAAACTTGTGCTTCTACAAATATGTTACTCCTCATTGTCAACCGTTTTACCGTCCCAATGTTAGATCGGAGTCTTGTATAAGAGTATTTAGGACTTTGTTTTTAAAATCAATATATCACAAATGTTTTGAAAATCAATATATCACAAATGCATGCATTTCATTGTAACACATTCCACCTTAAAAAATAAATTTCAGCTGGAAGATTGCAATAATTAGTTCCAAAGGGTCTCATTACAGAAAACACAGGATGACTTATTATTTAATGCTGTGGTAATTATTGATAATAAATAGGACTTCAGCTCCAATAGGACGAATAGGTCTTCTATCCTATTACAGCCCTATTTGAGACTATATATTTAGTGACATGGTTTATTGTAGTTATGTAAGAATTGTTATGAAATAATAGTGACGCTTAAATTGTTAATAAGGCCTGTCTCTCTAAGATAATTTATACATATACTGAAAAAAATGTATAAAGCAGTTGGGCAAATTGTTTAAAAAGTATAAATAAAAAAATTAAGCTATTGTGAACACTATTCAATCAATATCAACCATTTTATGATTACACATTCTGATGCATATTTAATGTGTCCTGTAAAATAACTCCACATCTGTGACCAATATATATAAAAACCTGAGTCCTATTACTCATTAGATACTTTTTCTGTGCTTATTGTGAGTACATGTTACACATAATGTACAACTTTTATTACTATTCCATTCCATAGTTCCATATTCCATTCAATTCTATTCCATAGTGTAAAACTTTACAATAACTTGGATAGTGGACTATAGTAACAACTCAACATTGTTTCCCTTAACTTTGTTTCCCTTTATCTTTGTACATATGGTACATATACAAACAAAGACTAAAAATACAGTCATAAAAGTGTTCATTCAAGACATTCTCAAAATGATCAGTCATGTGAGACAAATTAACTGGATCAAATGAGAAATGACAATTTAAAGAAAATCAATGATAAAGGAATGACATGTCAAGACTATGGGCTATATATATGCATTTTTAACAACTGTTCTTGGATTTCCGAAACAGTTTTCGTTAGTTTGGCTGTCATTGTAAAACAAAAATAGTTGATACATCAAAAATTTAAGAAATTAAACCTTTAACAAGTTGTTTAAAAAACGGTAGTGTATCATGGTAAAGGACAACCCTAGTCATTGGATGACAATTATAGATTCTTATATGATACAAGATTCACTATGCTGTATAGTATCACTATAGTGATTTTGATAACTTAATATGTATGTATATAAAAAGAAATATTGTTTGTAAGCTTCGTAACATTCAAAAAGATCTTCCATTTTATTGTAATAAAGCTAATACTCTTTAAATAGAACCTCACAACATCTACTAAATTGATTGCTGCATACCTCTTGCTTTTATAGGATAAACTAAAAAACATGTCTGTACAAATACAAGAAACCAGTGATTAAGACCACCAATTAAGGAAACTAATATCCAAATGGAACTATAAATAATGATCATTACCATGAATAGTTTATTACCTTAAGAACCACAACAATGAAAATAAACAAAGACATGTCGTATGTTGCGGTCGCGTAACAAACATTGTAACTCACCAATTGAAATTCTCTCCGCCTGTCGTATGCCCTCTTTATAGCCCTATCTAACCACAAGGAGTGGATGTGAGGTGCGTAATGCATGAACAACCGGCTGTCCAGCGACGCTGTGCTGTTGAAATGCAGTGCCTGCTGACCAACGTCCAAATTCCTAGGGTTCTCCCACGGTATCGCTAATTTGTCCCGCGCGTCCACCAACACCTGTATGCCTTTCACAATGTTCTGGTATATCACGTGCTGGTACTCGCGCACCAGTTCCGGCTCAAACTTCACTTTGTGTATTATCCTCATCTGTTTCAGGAATGTTGATTTTCCGCTTTCACCCGCGCCGAGTAGCAAAAGTTTGACCTGGCGCCGCAGCGTCTGTTTGTCTTTCTCGAGTATTCTATCGATCTCCTTGCTTCTGTATCTCTGCTCTATCTCTTCCGGCGACAGCTTGAGGCGCAACCAGCAAGTCAGAGCCTCCGTACAACAGGTACATGACCACAAATCGTTGGCCATTTTGCATGATTATCGAAGCCCATACACAAAAGAAAAACTGACCACGCTCTGTTTTACACCAAAAAAAACGTTTACGATGTACACATTTTCACCATAACACACCGTACGCACTGATAATATTACAATAAACGATAAATCCGGAATTAGATGTACACACGCATTCCACCCCTCCCAAACTCATTGAGAAAAATAAAATGAGTGAGAAACGAAACGAGAGATAAACCACAGATAAAATATTACGACGTTTGTACGATGATTTTTTTTTTGCAATAAAAGAAATATATTTTTTTTATTTTTCCTGCATATTAAAAATTCAAAATAATTACAACTATTATGACTCTCAGCTACTAACTGACTAAGGACTGTTTTGATATAGTATTGACTGTTCTATTTTCATTGCTCCACTCTTGAACACAGGTTACTCCGGTACCATGAGAAACATAAAACATACTCTACAACTCTATTTCAATGCGGATCGAATGAAATATTTGAAAATCGCTCAAAAAGCCCAAGATTAAGAAAATGATAGATGTAGTCGTGCTTTTGTGATAGGCAGTGTTGCAATAATACAAAATAAAATGCAATCAAAATGCATAATTGCCAAAGTGACAAACGTAGATAATGCTGACTGACCATTGCTTGCTGACATTAGATACGCATACTATAGTCGTGCACGTGTTTAATTTTGGCTTAATATTACTTGTAAGAAAAAAAAAGAGATTCTGGTGCTTGATAATCTTTAAATATCCAAACAAGTGTTTATCTCACATCGGTATAGAAAATAAAGAATTAACAATGTAACATTTGCACTAAGCGATGTCCAAAGAAGGTTATAGCGGAGAAAAGAAAGACAGCGAAAGTAAAGTGGTTTTAGAGAAATTACAATCGTATTTGAAGGACAAGCGAAGCGTCGACGCTTCTGAACCTAGTGTTAGTTACAACAAGCCCAGTACCAGCGTAGAGTTAACCTCCCTATCAGCGCCGACGATTGACGACAACAGCAACGTATTACGTGAAGTTCTCAATCACAAAAAGGCGGAACTGCTGCGGCAGCCGGAGATCGTAGCATATTTGAAGACGGTATCATCTGATTTGAAAAAATAATGGCGGTAGCAGCTCAGAAGAGTGTCGCGTCTCTAATGCGCAAAACCTTAGACCGGAAGGCGGCAGTCGCGCGGATGAATTTCAGGTTTAAGAAGAACCAAATAGAACAGATACTGCTGAGTTATGTACGAGATAAGAATTCCGGGCCATATGGTGAACTATTAAACGTGATAAAAGACACCAAACTTAGCGATGATAACTACCGTATCCTGTTCGAGGACTGTCTGTCCTGTGTGGTCCTCCTGGGACGTGAAACAAAACAGTTTATCGATCTTTTATGTAACATTGAGTGGGCGAGCTGGGACCAGGAACTTGTGGAACTGTATAGCAGGTTCGTGCTCAGTTTGGTGACAGCTCACACCTATCACACTCCGAAGGTCATGGCAGGGCTGGTGAAGTTGTTTAAAGGTAAGAGAATGGGTTACACTTATGTTATAGGTATATAACAACATAATAGTATACTCAATCTCTTGATTCCTAAAAATAGATGAGGCTATAAAACAAATATACATAATATTAAAAATACATTTATTGTGACAAATATATGATTTACAACATTTTGGGACACTATAAATACCTTATAAACTAAACATAGGAAATAGGGCATGACTCAGCCTTTGCTGACACGAGATCATAATATTATGCAGCACCATTTTACAGTCTTGCCTCACACTTAGTCGCTTTGTGATAATAAATAAATCAATGTGTAAACATTCTGTGCAGATTTGCTTGCATATTTAACTAGTACATTTGATCCTTAATAACAGTTTTTTAGTTGTCATAAACTAAGCAAGTTTTGAACAAAACATAATATGTCTTCATCATTAAGATTTATTCATCCAGAATCCGATGTTGAGTTAGAATTTTAAAAAATATACTTGAAATAAGTATGTATGTAAATTTAAATAATCTTGCAAGTAGCCTCAATCCTTTGTACTTCCTGGTTGAGTGTGTTTGAATGTCTCCATTTTTTTAAGTTGTGCAATAATCATTTTACAGCTTTGCCTCATAGCAGAGGTAGTTTGTGTAATGTTTCACATTAGGAGTTGCACAATGGTGCAACTCCTAATGTGAAACAGGTCTTGTTTATTCTAATAATCTTTGGTCTGTCATTAATATCAGTGTACTATTCAATATTATTTTTCTCTAACTTAGGATACAATGAGAGTCCTTGATCATGGAACAAGTCAAAATATGATATTTCACAATACATTGTCATACAAAGTGTGATGTAATTACATAATCTGTTACCAATTTGTCATATGACATCACAATGTACACATACATTAATGACATACACATGAAGGTTTTTCTCTTTTTCAGTTTTATTCTATTGATAATTTCATTTCAGAGGAAAAACTGATCATCCTTTTAAAATGAATGAAATACATAGTGCTTATACTTAAACATAAGCTATCCGTGCATATTATTATTCCCCTGAAACAACACTCAAAGAAATGTATGATTTATTTAGTAATATGAAAAACCCTATTGCAACAATTTGTTTTGCTTTTATATGAAACAAAATGTTGATCTAACAATTACTTGTATCTTACAGGGGAAGGAGATAATTGGGATGATGAACCACCTGAGAAAACAATATCCCGATGGTCCAATATTCACACTATTATAGCACAAATTGTTGCAGTAATGCCCATGTAAGTAAAACTGACATTGTTTTTCAAATTTAGAATATGTCTATACAAGTATCCTTCGTATCAGCCCAGAGTGTAAAGGAACAGGAGATTAACATAAAAATCAAATAGAAAAAAAACATGATATCATAAACTTTTTTATGTTGTATAAGTAGGTATCACCACAGTTCATAAGCTTAAGTGGTCCAGTCTCTCGGTAAACCTGAGGTACTTGGTGATTAGCACTGCCAATTTTTGAATTAAAATGAAACAAGTTGATATTGTAGCACTCGGGCCCAAAGTTAAGTGCAGTACTACAGTGTGGGGTTACCAATCAAGTGTCTAAGACATAGCACATAAAGTACATTGTGTGTTTCGTTATGAAAACCCCGAAACCATTCAGAGGGATGAGTCTGGGCTGAAAGTTTGCAACACACAACCTGTTCCTAAAACAGAAAGTAGTATTGTCCTGACGAATTATTGCTCCATATGCTACATCTCCATGCTGTATAAAGTAATAGAGTACATGCTAAACAAAAAAAATACTACTATATCTTAAAACTATGACCGGGTTTCACCAAAATTGGTTCACTGGAGGTCTGATCATGCTTATGCCACAACATATTTGGGGGAGGCTATTGAGAAGCATGATGAGACTCTTGCGGTATCGATGTTTTCAAAACCTTTGACAAGGTTGGGCATGCAGATCTTCTGAGCAAACTTCCCTCATAATGACTTTCCGCTAGCTTGTGTTGTTGGATACATGTGTACCTTAAAAGATACACGTCAAAAATTCTGGATATCCCTGCTGGAGTTCATTAAAAGTCCACCATTGTTGAATTATACATTTTACCTGAACGGGTGGTTAAGGACGTATCCAGCTCAAACGGGAAATGAAAAGCGTAAAAAAAGATGATCCTAAAATGCATTGATCAGGTCTTTAAAGTGACTGAAACAACGCCAACAGGGTCGATCAATTCAATCTGAAACTGACTTTCCAAAATGTATCCTCCCTCATTACTGGTCATTGGAGCGGTTGGATATGGATCTGTCATCCAATCTCAAATAGAATGGTAGGCTAAAGCAGCTGCGAAAAACCTTGGCATCTTGAACAAGGCGTACTCTATTTTGTATCTCGGGTAGTGTAAGTTATTATGTGTCAGGTAGTGTAAGTACGATGTGTCGTAGTCGAAGTCTGCGTATCCTCCAAAACGAGCAAAACCGGTTTTGCAGTCTGTGGATAGTAGTGGAAGGCATTCAGATTGGAATGTAATCCCTGTGTGTTGCACATAGCCACTCAATGTGGTAGAGGTGGTCTCTGTGTGACTCTTTCTCTTCTTGAAATTGCCCATATCAAAAAAACGCCTTAAAATAGATCATTTATGATGTCCTATACACGCTCTCCACGCGTTTCAGGACACCGTGCTGATCGACATGATGTGGGTTACTGGCAAAAGCAATGGAAGGGCCCCAGATCCCACCTGTGCACGACTACCGGGTTTTACTATTCCGACACGGTAACCATACAAAAGTATTTTTCGCTAGTTGACAAAACAGCCTCCCAGGCCAGAAGTTAAAAGCGATGCCTGGGTTTAGATCCTCTACTGATCGGCCAGTAACTACCAGACAGCCATTCTATCTGGTCTCACTGGCTTCCGTGTCAATGCTAACCGCCCAAAAGAAATATAGAGAACAAAGATAAGACATAAAGAAACAGACAGACATGAGACTAAGGATATGGAAGGGTATAACTGAGGGATAACACTGGCTGACTCTTAGCTACAAACCCAGAACACGTTGGTAAGTCATTTAGCGGTAGCATTTGGCTTGGGGATGGTCGTTAGCCAGGCGGTCCCTAGAGGATATAAGGACTTTGTAATCAAGCACTGACCATATATGCCTCTAACACCTCTCTCTGCTCCTATATGGAATTCTTTACCAATCCATGTATTGTTGGAATGTTGAAATGCCTACCAACACTCATGTTAAAATACCTGCCAATCCACACTTGTACAGTGTGGTAGAGTATGGCCTAACATGATTATGACTAGGGTCAAACAGTGGAATGTTAGAAATAGATGACACATGTTCCATTACGTTTCAATTTTGTTGTGATAACTAGTAACATAACACTGCCAAGTCCAAATGAAGTACTTTCCGAAATTAGCTTGTAAATGTCTACTGCATTGTTGGTCTAGTAGTTGCAAGTGTGACTGCCAAGCAAGAGATTCTGGATTTAATTCCTGGGGTTGCATAATGTTGGGTTTTTCAATATTGAACTTTCTAATAGTAGCTTAGAATCTGGGTTTGTGTCTGGTGTATGGCAATTGATTCACCCCCTATTCCGCAGTGGAGTATATAACATAACATATGAATTGTGGAAGTGTACTAAACTGGTGCTTACCTCCTCAGGGATTAAAGGCGTTATGCTACGTGAATCGTAGGAGAGTACTACACTACTCTGCCTACCCCTTTAAGGAAATACAGCTGTGATTTTATATTAACAATGGTCATACACATTGCAATAAATCCATCCTTTCAGCATTCTGCTATCACCCAATTTGAAGAGATAAGAGCATATGTTACACTCAAACACCATGTATGCCCTAGCCATAAATATTGAAGAAAATATTAGTACTTTTAAATGAAATATTTAAATATTTCTCCTTTATAATTACAGGACCAGCGATCTTCTGATGCAGTCAGTCATAGAACACTTCCCATACTATAAGGCTGGGTGCTATGTGAACAGGGCCTTTGTACACAATTTAATATGGATGAGTAAATATATACCATCTCTTAGAGAACAAATGATGACAGCTATTATTAATAGGTAAGTAGCTATGATAGTGAGAAAATCCCGACAATCAAAAACTTACTCTCCAGTCATTCTCAAAAGCTGAATTTGAAAGCCACAATATCTGTATGTTGGAAGTGAAAAAACAAGTTCCATGCTATTTTTAAAGCGTGTTTAATTCTTATAATAGATTGCAAAACAACGCTTTTCCATACATAGTCTGATCTGTGAATTAATCCCATTTGCTTGAATATAATAATAATTAATGATAATTTGATAAACAAAAACCTAATTTATAAATACAATTGTAGCAATCAGATGTATATGTATTATATTTATATTGCACAAAACTAAAAGCAAGAAATATATGAACTAAAATACTGACAAGATATATGTATTTTAGAGGTATCATCATTTCAAAGTGTTGTAACTCATATTAGATAGAAATATTGTGATGTAAGAAATATTTATAAAACATTTTATTGAACATTACAGAATGGTAGAAATGGATGTCAATGTAGTTGACCTTGCAAAGAATCAAGCACAAAATGAGACTGTCTTTGAAATGGAGGTAGATGAACCTGACGAAATAAGCAACACCCTGGATTACTGCATGGTCGAAATGTTGAAGTGGCTTGAAGATGAAAAGGACCCAGTACTACATATAATGTGCAGTGTTTTTGAGAGAGTTGTATTGCCTACTCATGGTATTGGGTAAGTAATACTGAAAAACCATACTGTCTGTTTCATCATCATGAAGCTATCTTTAATTCTTCACTGTTGAACAAGGTTCCCTCCTCAGGGTTAGGGTTAAGGCTGCACTGACTAAATATGGGTTGACAGACAGTTTTCTGATTATGTGTTTACTTTTTAATGAATGCATAGTTAAAGCATTGACAGTTAAAAGTGAGATGCATTTATTTTACCCATAAATTTTCCATTAAAATATACATACATTATTCAGTTATTTCTGACTGCTGCGCCGGGGTTCGTGGGTTCGATTCCCACCCTGAATAAATATTTTTGTGATGAGCACAAATATTTGTTCTGTCTGAGTGTAAACAAAATATCTATATAAGTATATATTTCTATGTATATATGTAGTTTATCAGCTGTTCAGTTACCG
>DVOY01000801.1:0-10277 GCA_018237585.1 Apyrrothrix maculosa
TAAATCTGTATTTACAATGCTTGACTATGTAATGTTTTTATGGTGGAATACAACAAAAATCAATTGACTGTTGTATTCGCTTTTTTTTTCAATTGCCGGGAATTTTGCTACTGGAGATTGATTTACTAAGATAAAATGTGCATTTTTGAAACATTAATTTGGCTTAACACCTCTTGGTGGCTTTTCGTTAAGAGAATTTTGCTGACCTTTATAATAACATTATACGACATTTTGTCATCTGTATTGATAAATGACATAATTACATTAATACAACTCATATTAATCTTAACAAATCTTGTCAGCGCTTTGAAGTACACATTGAGCTGACGAATCATGATGCTATTACTTTCCGGTCTCCTGATATACTTATGTAACGGCTGGCGTGGAATGTTACATAAAGTGGGCCATCAATATAGTCGTGACCGTGTCGCCGGTAGGTTACGCCAACGCGAAGATCTACAAATGTGACAACCCCAAGTGTCCTCGGCCCACGAGCTTCATCTCGGGCGGCTCGTCGAAAGACGACAACTTCCCGTGTCTGCGGCCCGCGTGCACGGGCCGCTTTCAGCTGGTCCGCCACGTCAGCTTCGTGGACTGCCCCGGCCACGACATCCTCATGGCCACCATGCTCAACGGAGCCGCCGTCATGGACGCCGCTCTCCTGCTCATTGCCGGTACGTTGCACCTTACGTTGTACATTTTGAATATATTCCAAGCATACGCAGGGCGAAATGTAACAGCAGCGAGCTGAGACAGGTCGATGTCAATAGATGTGTAGGAGGAAGTGGAACAAAAGCGTTATTAATGTTGCCAAGTTGCAAGAACATTTCAAAAGTTATATAAAGTTTGTTGGCGTAAAGCGAATGTTTCGGTGTTTTGTTTATAAATATTTAATAAACTATACAATGTTACCTAGTCGACAAACGTGTTCCACCTGAAGATTGTTCTCCCCAGGTAACGAGTCATGCCCGCAGCCTCAGACGAGCGAACACTTGGCTGCCATCGAGATTATGAAACTGAAGCACATTTTAATACTACAGAATAAGATAGATCTCGTTAAAGAAGGTCAAGCTAAAGAACAACACGAACAAATCACGAAGTTCGTGCAGGGCACCGTGGCCGACGGCGCGCCCATCATACCTATTTCCGCGCAACTCAAATACAATATTGAAGTAATCATTCTTTTTTATATGTTTGTCAAATTGAATTGCCTCGTTAATTAATGCTCTTGGCTATCTGAATCTTTACAATAACTTACTTTATAATAACTGATAACTTTTGAATAGCTTACTTTATAATAACTGATAACTTTTGAATAGCTTGCATTGTTTTAATATCAACGCTATGTTACTTAATAACTGACGGCAATACATAAAATATAAATGCATATTTTCATATGAAACCGCATTATCACGGCGATGCATACACAATGAAGTGTCATCTCCGTGATAATCTTATACGTGTTTCGCGTATTCTTTTTATGAAAATTGGATGGACGGAAAAGTATGAAACTTGGCACAGTTAAACTTCGCGTGGAGGATGACTGCAGAAAGTTAATATTCTTAATGAGTTATAAATACCTACCGTATTTGACCAAAAAACCCAATTACGCACACTACGCCACACACACTACCTACATGGTAGTGTCGCAATATCAATAGTGTTACACGTATGTATAATGAATTCCCTGAATTTGGAGGAATTCCAATTCAATTGGTGGTTAGATGTGGATGGGTTTTGTGCAGGGAAATGTATTGATGTGTACTCTATAACATAAGAATTCGATCGTTACTGGACAAAGTAAACACAAATTCGTTAGTACACAAAAATTGCACGTTTAAAGTATTAGATAATATATATTTACCAAATTCATTTTACAGATTACCATTTTTCTGGAGTGCGACATCGTACTTTGATTTGTAAGAGTACTTTTATACAATTTAAAAGCAAGAAAGTGTCACAAATATTCGCAAATTTCCTTTTTCATCTTCAAAATAGTCTCGAGTATTTCATTCGCGCGTGTATCAAAGGTGGCGACCGTGGTCACGCAACTCGCGTTATACGCCAGCGCCGGCAGTGTGACGGTGCCCTAGCGAGGTCGCTGAGCAGCGGACTGCCGCAGGTGCTGTGCGAGTACATAACGAAGAAGATCCCGGTGCCGCTGCGGGACTTCACGTCGCCGCCGCGCATGATCGTGATCCGCTCCTTCGACGTGAACAAGCCGGGCTGCGAGGTGGACGACCTGCGCGGCGGCGTGGCGGGCGGCTCCATCCTGCAGGGCGTGCTGACGGTGGGCATGGAGATCGAGGTGCGGCCGGGGCTGGTGAGCAAGGACGCGGCCGGGCGCCTGACGTGCCGGCCCATCTTCTCGCGCATCGTGTCGCTGTTCGCGGAGCAGAACGAGCTGCAGTTCGCGGCGCCGGGCGGGCTCATCGGCGTGGGCACGCGCATCGAGCCCACGCTGTGCCGCGCCGACCGCCTCGTGGGGCAGGTGCGCATCCACAATGATACCTGTGCAATGACCGGCCGCAGGCTCGAAGCACATTTGTGTTGTATTTGTATAAAACATTATTGAACAGGGAGTCACCCATTTGGAGCTAGATATATACAGGTACGAAATGTCGAGGTGGACCAAGTCTACAGGTGGTTATTTGATCGATACCATTTTTTCAACTTAATATCATTAATTTTACACCTTTAAATAGTTTCTTTTTTAACGATACTGTCGTGATATTTGTTCAGTCAGTCTTTCACTTTGTTCAGTTCAGTTTAGATCGCTTGCGATGTAATCGAATACTGCACAATATAGTATAATACTGTTTATTAATTATAAATTCCAGAAAATACTTTCAAATCCACTGTATTCCAGCGATAGGACCAACCGTTTATCCCACATCAAAATTTCACAAAGATTACTTTAAATTGAATATTATGATGCTCGTATTGTCATTATCACGTTCGTTTAGAAATAAAATCAAAACAGTCCAGTGAAGAGCTGCAGAAATAGAACGGTCTTTAGTTTGAAAAAGAACTTTCTCCTCGCCGCGTGCGCGCAATAACATGCGCCGGCGCCGAGCGCGCGGCCGCTGGGTCGTGGGGGGGGATAGCGAGCGGGCCTTAAACGATCTATAACAGTCACGAGGATTGCTCACTTTAGTACATATTAGTTCGAGAGTTACACTAAATAGGGTATTAAAATTATATTCTTCCTTGACGGTTTGTGGGCTGTAATTTCGAGCACCACGTTGGAATATTTTAGAACATCATACGAATTTAAATAAAAAATGGGATCACGTGAGTAGATGACTGCTCGGACCGCGCCAGTGCTGCCACTGGATATACTTATATTATTTAAGATGCATTCACTTGAGCGTCATTAATTATAAGAAGCTTATGTAAAAGTGTATTAATTTTCAGGTGCTCGGGGCCGTGGGAGCCCTGCCCGGGATATTTGTGAAACTCGAAGTCTCATATTATCTACTCAAACGTCTTCTGGGCGTCCGCACCGAAGGGGACAAGAAGGCCGCGAAGGTGCAGAAGTTAACGAGAAACGAGGTATGTTCCATATGTCGCATGTCCGACACGGCCGCGACGCGCGCTCACCCACTCGGGAAACAATCGAGTTCGCATGTGAGAAATCCTATGAAACTCGATACTATCGTTAAATGAGCACAAAATTTTGCCTTTTCTTGATAAATCGCACTGTGAGCACTATGCAAGCCGCGCCGCACCGCTCAGTCAGATGTTGCCCTCAGGCGCTGCTCGTGAACATCGGCTCGCTGAGCACGGGCGGCCGCGTGCTGGCCACGCGCGCCGACCTGGCCAAGGTGGCGCTCACCAGCCCCGTGTGCACGGAGGTGGGCGAGAAGGTGGCGCTCAGCAGGAGGGTGGACAACCACTGGAGGTAACGCGCTCGGTAACGGTAACTGACGTGCGCAGTTCGGAACGCGTTGTCGTTAACGTGATTATTGTTTTATTACAGGTTAATCGGTTGGGGGCAAATTCAAGGAGGGGAAACGATCGAACCTGGAAAGAATTAAACATATTATTGACTTCTTTTATATTGTACCTACTGTCGTATATTTAATAAAAATAACAACTGAATTCCGATATTTTTATTGTGTACTGCTTATCCGACTACAGCCAGTCGCGCTCAGAATTATAACCTCCGTAACTATAACGCAGAAGTGAACTCGGCACTTGCGAGCAAGGCGCCCGCCGACAGCTCCGCGCCGCCGCTCGCTAACGAAATGAGTTTAAAAATATGACACCACGCCGGCGGCGGGTGTGGCAGTGACACTTCATTTCTGTGACTGTTATTAAGATTTATTTCTATGGCTGTTGCCCATGGAAGCAAAAAACAGTAAAACAAAATATGCACATATTTAAGAAAATGTTGGGGCAATCATATAAATGAATTTGGAAACTGAGCTGCAATCAAACAGCAGGCAAATTTTGATGATTCATCAAAGTTTATTTAGCTGATGTCAGTCTGTGGAATGACAATATAACGCAGAGAGCTGCGGCGCGCGCGCGGCCCGCGGGCACTACGCGGGTGTTGGGCTGCCACTCTTCGCCGACAGGTGGCTCTCGTCTGGTAATATGTTCCTAAGGTGACGGAAAATAATGTGATAAGTATGCGTCGAGCCGCGTGCCGTCATAACTGTTGCATCCGCTACTGCAGCCGCGGCGTCCTCCGGCGGGCGAGTGATGTTTAACGTTACAAAAAGTTGTGGAGATAAAAAGAAACAGGACCTTGATGGCACATAAATGTCTCCTTGAATAGATTATGAGATCGACGAGTTTAATTCACTTCAATCAATTATAAATCTAGGTTAGATTCCGGCCTTACTAGTGAAGCCTGTGACTTCATGTCACAGTATGAACCTATTTCAGTAGACGGCAACAATTTAAAGAATAAAGACTAAAATATGATGAAAGAGAGGACGCCGGCTGACTCGGTGCTACGGCGCTAAGTTAAAATATTGTTACTCAGCAAGTCGTTCATTAGCTCCGGCCGCGGCGCGCGCGCCGGCGCTACGCCATGTATATGAAGGTGTTGATGTCCTCGTCGTCGCGGCGCATGTACTTGTGCTCGATGAGCCACTCCAGCTGTTCTTTTATCATCTTCTTCGATGGTAGGAACATATTTTTCAGGATTTCAATTAACTCACTCTGGAATAGACAATAAGTTATTGTAACGCTTATCAATCTTATAATGTTATTAACCTACGTAATTGGTCGAGTGGTCGTAAGGGAGGCCAGCTCAGCGAGAGGTCCTTGGTTCGATCCCCAGGTCGGAAACTATTGGGTTTTTGTAACTTAAAATTCATACTAGTGTCTTGGAGCCCAGCTTTGTGCCCGTATACGACATGCGCACCATTGGGGCTCACCCCCTATAATAATTATATGTTAAGAATATAATTAATATTATTATACAATCACGCCAGGCAACCTACGGTGTAGGCTGTGGGCACAAAATATAATTTTGACGTAGAATGAGCTAATAAAGACAACAAAACGTCGCATAAAAAATGAAATGTAATACCTGTAGCGCTGTATTCGTAATGCGTTTTCTCATTTTTAATATTTTTATAATAGCTTCTTGAGTTCGTAAAATACGGAGTTGAACGATGGAATGGTTATCCTCCAGTTGGGATCGCTCAGTACTTAACTGTAGCCGGCCGATTAAATTTATTTTACCTCTACGCTGAGCCTTCGCGTTTTTAACTAGAGCAAACTCTTGATTTACCCAAAATGTCGTATTTTCTGAGAAGTCCTTAGGATTTTGAACTATGGGTTCGTAACATAGCAGCTGTCTCTTAAGTTTAGGAAAAGCAACTAAAGACCACAAAGTTCTTCTCAATTCTGGATCAGGCAGCTCCGTGGCGAGCCTTAAGTTCTCATATGTGACCTTCTCCATGGGCCTCTGATTCCATGCAAACAGAACAGCCATCTGGAACGTAGTCACATCTAAATCAAATCTGCCAACGGAGTTGGCAAATGTAATAGTTCCATTACTCATATGATGATACCATTGCAGTTTGCGGCCTGAATGTTTTTTTTTGTAAAAGTCTTCCACTTCTGGTATGTAGTCTTCCAGTTCCAACGGAAGACTTACTGTTACCCTTTCGGAGCCTCTTGCCCAAGCACCCGCATTTAGAATTTTAATATTAATAGCATCGTGACGAGTTGTTTCTCCTCGAAATTGTGTGTTTAGATCCTCACTGACTTTTATGTCTTGGAACATCCGTGCTAACTTATTCACATAATCAGCTGGCATTCCTACTTCACGCAACCATTCTACCATGTCTTCCTCCTTCTCGGAATCAGCGCTGGAGTCTAATATTAACCTTCTTGTTAAATGTGCCTTGTGATATCTCATAAAAACATCCTTATTCTCTATGTATTTCAAGACAAGTAGAACATCTCTTAGACGAGATTCTATTTGTTCACTGGTTAGGCGTTTACTTAGTGGTGTCTTTCTTAGCAACATATCACAGTAATTGGCCAACAACTCTGGACACTTACTTTCTGGAGCAGTACCCTTGCTACCACGTATGAGAGCAGATGATGGCAATTCCAGTTTAAAAACAGTTGTATCGTTAACAACACATTTATAAGCCTTGTCCCTTGCTGTTAAAAATCTTGGATCATCCAGGAAAGCATCTTTTACCAATCTACTGAATCTCTTAAAGAGGTCCAACAATCGCTCAACATATTTTTCAGAATCTGTAGTTATTATATCTGCCGAGGCAACCATGTCTGCTAATCCAGCTGATACTATATGAGCTTCCAAATCTCTCAGAATAGGTGTAACTCCATCTGGAACTCTATCCAACAGACGAAACATTAGCTGGAGTTTTACAGTTTCTCCAGCTTTAATGAGAGGTGCACTTTCTGCTAACAGTGTAGAAAGATGTTCCCCTATGAGTACCTTTTCACAGCACTGAGTGAGTGCTGCCACACTTCCACTGCCTGCTTCCAAGTATCTATGTGCACGAGCTTCTTCCTCCTTAAGACGCTGGTCTGCATATTTCATATAAGACTGTACACCATTTGCATGTAAGTGTTCATTGGCTTTTAATTTATAAAACTCTTCTGTTGCTTGCATGTAAGCAGCTTCAAAATTATCTCTGTATATTTGTAACTTGTCAATGGAGTTGGAGCACAAGTTGACTGGAAATAAAAAAACATTTTTCATTATTGATATGCTCATACTTCATGGTTTTGGAAAAGTGAGCTAAAGAAAAGACAAGGAAAGTGTAAACATTTCGCTACATGTCACACACAAGAATATTATAAGAGGACTTTTGTTAGTAAATTAATATTAAAGGTTTTAGTCATCACATCATAAAATAATTATGCTCCAAATGTAATCTAAAGGAATATAGTGAAGCTGAAGGGTTCATGTTAGTTTACACATGCTAATCTCTAAGACTAGCAGTCAGATTTGAAAACCTATTTTTGTATGTTACAACCAGGTGCACGAGGCATGATCTAGGCTATCTGGGATGATGCTACATCTGTTAGCCATATTAAATATTGATATATGTAAAGTGTGTCAGAAAAAATAGCACTACCAAAATGCTTTATTTGTGTATGTGGCATGATGGTTAGTAATACACAAACATATTGTACTACAAGGGCTGGGCCTAAAATGATGAAATTTAGCAGAAAGGTAATTCTTAAATGATGGGAGTGAACACTAAGAAAGGAATTTTGGTAATTCCACTCCTAAGGGGGTAAAATAATGCCTGAAAGATAGTAGGTAATTTTGAAAGTTTGGAGATTATACTCTTGACATTTCAAATTCACTCTTGGTTAATAACGAAAAATTGACACATTTATTGATCCTTGGAAATTCTACTCCTATGGTGGTTAAATGGGGGCTGAAAGTTTATACGAATTTTCATCAGTTTTGAAGCTATACACCTGAAATATTAGATTTACCTTTTGGTTAATAAAAATTTTATTGTCTATATTGGTTTTTGAAAATTCTACCTCTTAAGAGGTAAAATAGGGGCTTAAAATTCATACAAAATTTCCCTCGTTTCTAGGTTAGATATGTAAAATTATACACCATCGGTTAACAAACAAGAACATATATTGGTAAGCATTGTAATATTGACTTCGACATGAGCAAAGCCATGACTAAAACCTAGTACAACATAAATGTATTGTGGAATGCTCAATAATGCACAGATAGTAGTGTAAAATTGTGTAAAATACTACTGTGTACTGATAGGCAAGGTATAGAGGCATTTAATGTCAGCCATGTTTATTAATATCGAAATTGAAATAAATAATACTGTAAGTTTGTTTTGATTTCTGTTACTTATATGTTTTCTTTAGCACTGTATAAGTTGTTTTATTCATCTCATGTTATAATCATTCTTGATTTTTTGATAAATCTAAGTAGGCTAGGATAACTATATATTCAGTTTATATGTATCTTAATTTTGATTAGATTGCTGGAGGTGACTAGGCTAGTAGTTACAATGTAAGTTTTAATATAAAATGAAAATGGGATTCACAGAGGTTTTTTTTTGTGGGGAAATCCATCATGAATACCACTGCACCACAGGGAGATGCAGATGGTTATGCCGGACTCCTACCGGCTATGACCCCATGGTGTGCCTTCCTACCACCTTTGGTGGCTGGGACACAGGGCCTCAAAGTACTTCTGTACACCCAGCCAGCGCTGCCCGCCTATGCAGGCCCGTCCTATGGGGATGTGTTATGAATGTACCCACACACAAACATATGTTGTGCCCCATTAGGCACCTAATCCCCTACAACATCAAGATTCACAGAGGTAGCAGTCATGTGATAATGGTCCCATTTACATTACATATGGATCAGTACATAATGGTACAGTACACAATACCCCAAATACACATTATCTCTTATACTTATAACCAAATTAATATCCTCAGTGCTGAACCTAATGTGCACATCTCCATCTAGCTTCACAGAGAACCAATGCTCCATATATCTATCCAGCGACTGGCAACACAGTGAAACATACAGAACCACAGCTAACAATTAAATCAATGTGACCTATGTGTTATAGTGACTAAAGGAACATCCATTAAATAGCTAGGAAATATATGGACCAGTGCTGTTTTAAAAGTATTTAAAAATAGACTATATGGTGGTAAAACAAAACTGACCTAGACTTATATCTTCTATAATATTATCAAATTGTATAACATACCATATGATTCTCTGACCCCAATCACAAGTTGGGAGTCAAAAGATTCACCATTTCTCTCTGCCTGCACAAGCTTCATTGCAGAATCTTGCAGCCTTTGCTTTATGTCCACGAAAATGCTTTGGTTCCAACAATCTAACATTAACTTGCGCACCAAACTGTCGTCATTATTATTGTTATTATTTTTCTTTTGAGAGCTCGACGAGATAGAACTGGTTACCTTGCTAATGTTATTAATAGAATTTTCCAACTGTCGGAAAGGCGTAGGTAAATAGTTGCATTGAGTAAAGAATTTGCCCCATTCTGCGATATAAGCTTTAAGTAAAGCCTGGTCTTCCCGTTGCGCCAGAACTCGTACCTGAGCCTGCTTAATGTACATCATAAGATCTTGTTGTAATGCGTCTCGCAATTTATATGGGCCTCTTTCATCCCACAAGCAGACCGAATGTACAGCCCCGAAGAGATCCTGCCATTCTGTTTGCGTTACTGCTTCCTGCTTTAATAACTTTAAGACTATAGGGCGCATGGCAGGCCATTTATCTTCGAACGTTATTTGCCCCTTATCCTGTAAAGAGTCGCGGAATAATTGATACAAATCCTTTTTTTTAATTTCGTGCAATTTCTTATAATTTCACGTACCTTTAGCATGACTGACAACATAGAATATGTTATACTTTTCAACACAACCAAAATATACTTATTAAAACATTTGTAACAGACAGTTTTCCTATAATAATAATTCTTACTTAGATTAATATCTACAGGGAAATAGCAATAGAAAAATGTATCGGTAGTTGTACTGCCATGTTGTTTGTCATGTCAATGTTTGTCTGTGGACAGTCTGTAGACATTATTATGGTGAGACCATAGACTTCACTGTACCACAAACAATAATGATCAACTTGCAAGGGGTTGTCTTAAGTTGGTAGGTGCATGTCGGCTTTTTATAATTTTTTTACTGTTTCATTTGTTTGTCAATTGTTTGTCATTGTTCGATCAATACCTTTATTTGTTCGTTCTTAGTTTTTGGAATAACTGGTGAGTCTATTGCCATACACCG
>DVOY01000802.1:0-10276 GCA_018237585.1 Apyrrothrix maculosa
GATTATAAAAAATTGCTACTTGTGATAAAACAATTTAATAAATTGATTGAAATTTACACAGCTACAATCCGAACAGGGCAGTATTTTGTAACAACAGGAAAAAATTTGGTGAGTCTTCCTCACTAGTTAATTGCTTTGTCTTGTGAAAATATGACAAGAATGATGAAAGTTGAGGTGATGTTGAATAATGGCAAGAATGTTAGAGCAGACTACATTTATTATTCCATATTTGCTTTCCCATCTATAATCACGTCTCTATCATCGCCACTCTAACTGATACACTAAATCTAGCAACAAATAGTAGGACCCAGAGCAAAATTGTAATGATGTATCATCTAAAACGTTTGATAACTTCCTTTGTTGGTAGAGATTATCATTTATCATCATCAATACTATGTAATTGATAAATTCATGGTAACTCCTATAGGAATGCTGAATCCAAGTGTTGATTTTTACACATGTGTTAAATACTTCTGAATGAAGATTCTTTAAGGTGCTACTGTAATGAAGTGCTTGTATACATGAAAATGTATTTTAATTTAATGTGGCTTATTTTTATTGTGCCATCTAGTAGCTGACCAGTTTCCTTTATTTTTTATTTCTAGTAACAAAGCTGCCAACTATTGCTTCCTTTCCTTATATTACACACCAAATTTTTCTCAATTATCTTTTTATGCTACCTTTTCCCTTTGTAAATAGTGACTTTGTTAGAGTAACTGTATGCATTTCACAACAAAGGCTTCAACTGCAAACAAGTTGAAAACTGGGAGTATTACATTCCTCGGCTTACTCCTTCAAGCAAATACAGGCTTATAATGGTATACTGAGTAAATAAGATGCTACATTATATACATAATACCATAGGTTCCTTAATTAGGATAGTGCATTAAGAGATTATTTAAAATAAATGAATACTCTTGTGTGTAAGCAAATAACAGTTTATAGTCATATAAAAGTTTTATCAGTGTAATATCATCTATATATTAAAAGCCATAATTCCATTTACATTATAAATAACATTACAAAACTTAATCAGGTTTAAAATTACATAATGTTAAAGTACGTAAATAACTAACATATAAATCTAAAGTATGGTCATCACATTTACAAAGATCTATAATTTGAAGAAATGCATCTGATTTATCTTTATTTCTAGTATTAATACATCTGCGGAATACAGCCACTAGAACATCATGTCTTTGGTTGCTCATGCAGAAATTGTAAAACAACTTTTCTTCACATCTGAAGTTCTTACTCAGCCCATCTTTGAACTGTCGGAAAAACAACTGCTGCCCATGTTTACAAAAATCTTCCATGTCACCCCATTCGTTCATAGATATTCCAAATAGTAGGCCTATACTTCGTCCATTTACAATACATGTTGTTTGTCCCGATCTGTCACTGATTTTAATGATTGCAGTTGATGTTACAGCACCTGATGTTTGCTTGTTTATTTTTACTGACTCCAAATAATAGTCTGTTAACAGTCCCCATCCTTCTGAATGCAATTTAATTTTTCGGCCTTCGGTTAATTTTATAGGCGCTACATTCTCAAAATATGACTTCTTAAATTGTTTTCTCTGCATATAAAACGTATATTAGTATTAAAATATGTATTACATTGCATATACATTTAAAATATAAAGTCAAATCAATTGTCTTCCAAAATGGTACTCCTTAAGCTTGTTTGACGTAAAATTATACTTTTATTCAAAGTTTAGCGTTAAATTTAAAACTCTTTGGTACTATTGAAATTCAGTTTCGTTTAAAACTGATAATGACACTGACAAAAATGTTTTTTTTGCCGTTAAGCTTTACGTGTCGAAGACTCATGTACCACACTACTTGAATCCTACACAATGTTTTTGTTATAATATTTCATATTCAGTTGTATTCCATATCAATTACAATAACTTTATGGATAATTGGATACTGACCATAACGCTGGAATTGAACCCAGAGACAATATATTTAATATATTCTTGTAGGTGAAGTTACTGACTGGACAAATGATAGACATCAAAGAAAAAAAATCCCTAATGGAATTTATTGATACTTAGTTTTAATTAAATAATTTTGACTACAAGCTGTGTAATTATGAGCAACATTATAGTATAGTGAAATCGGAAGAAAAATAGCGCTCTATATTTATTCCCATGTAGCTGTATGAGTTATATAAATCTTAACACAATTAACAATATTTTATGTAGTTACTTTTTCCAGGTCTAAAATTAATGGATACCATTGCATTATAGTATTTTTCTACATCTGTCAAATTGACATTTGATTTACGCTAATCAAAATTTATAAGTAGGTACTTACTCGACATAACATGCTTATTTCATGACATTAAATAAAAATTCTATTTAGTATAACCTTATAGGTATCAACAATATTTATTCCGCGAATATTACATTACGATTAAATAACCGCAATTCTCCGTTATGGTCGGTTGTTTTACTATTTACTATTGAGATTACCTCATTTACAAGGTGTTAAGAATTATGTAACTTTTTCTAGGAGAAATAATTATTTGACGGTGAAATGAGGATTGGCTGGATACAAAAGTTGGTGAACAAATGGCCGGGAAAGAAAACGTTTGGAATGTATAGATTTCTACCTATGTTTTTTGTGGTAGGAGCTGTTTTAGAATACTCTATGATTAATTGGAAGGTTGGTGAAATTAATTTTTATGGTACATTCAAGAGGAGACAAGCTAAAGACATAGTTCAAGAGAAAATTGCCGAGTATAGTGCCACTCATTAAAATATGCCTGCTGGAGTCAGTTGGGGACAATACCTCACATTTAGTGCAGCAGCCATGTTGTCCATGTTGTTTGGCTCACAAGCAGTCCATCTCTACTATAAACCTTTAACGGATTTGAACAAGTTTATAAACAAAGAATTGGAGAACTTGCCACCAGACATTCAAGTGAAAATTAAGGAAGATTTAGAAAAGGGAGGAGTGCTTAAGTAAAAAAAATGATTTTATTTAAATACATTTAGAAAATATAGACGAATTTAACACTATTCTGTTTAATTATTATGATTTTTTTACCCAATATTGGATACATATTGCCTTTTTTTTCTTATTTTACTTTGAGTAGTTGTACTTTGGAATATTTTGAAAAATGCATGACTGTTCTTAAAGAAGGTAATACATTTAATATACAACTCTGAAATAGAGAATATGATAGGTACATGTATTTGTATAGGGAACTTTATGTCAATAAATATTAATTAATTTATACATAAACATCTTACCAACTAAAATTCAAACTCTTCACATTGAAACATTACTAATTTTTACATTAGTTACAATAACACTGAAACATTAGTAACAATTTTCATTATTTACTACTATAGTGTTGCAAAATCTGTACTTCAAAAGAGAAGTTACAGTACAAAAACAAAGCAGTGGGTTGTTAAAACCAGTTGGTTAGGTCTGTTGTTTTATTAAATGGATGTTTAGAATCTAGTGTAAGAAAATTGGCTAACCAGTATTTCTATCTATGACCATTGGTACAGCATTAAAATTTAGCCTAAGATCTCCCCTTGCTATAGGGAGTAATATCTGATAACGTGATAACCAATAAATATTACAGTCGCAATAAAACTGAGCCTTATGTTTTATTGGAAACTATAAATATATTGATATGTAGCATAAATATTTCAATGTTTGGCATTTATATTTAAATATCTTGGGAGGCAAATTTTTTGCCTAAGTGAATTTATTTTGTTTTTTGTAATTCTTTTGAGAAATAAAGATACTTTAACCATACATTTTCACTAACATACATGAAATCTATTAGTGAAACTTTTCCAATTAAGAGGCAAATACTGTCTTGTATGATCAGTGTTATACGTTCACCACTATTTAGTAATCTTATATTACTTCTACATACACATATAATTACGCCGGGTTCCCTTACGGGGTACACAGAGAGCACAGAGTACCAAATATTTCTATCCTTACTATGACTTCTTGTACTATATTGTGTACCTTTCTATAACATGTGGTGTACATGTAAGAAACTGTCACACTCCTCAATTGTGGCTATGTATCTTAATTGAATCCACATGAACAGCTACTAAGCCCAATGAAAACTGTGTTTCCATTATTATGTCAAAAATAGTCAAATTTTTCTCTAGCCTAAAAAAGGATTTTGTATTTGAAATTGGGTAAATAGTATATTAAAAAAATGAACATCTTTAAAAATCTATATCTTTATTTTATTTCAAATATATTTAATATACATAATAAATAAAATATATGGTATTCATATATTTACAAATATGTTAAGACACAATTTTACTAATATCATAGTTGTACATTTCATTTTCAATAAATAATGAAGTCAGAAATGAGACAGTGTTTTCTTAATATTGACTGACTTCCTTTTTTGGAGACATAATATGAACTGAAGTTTGTATGAATTCCAATGCTCAATGGCACTTTAAAATTATAAATAACAGTAACTTGTAAACATGTATATGTAAAACTTAAAGAAAATTACATCTAAATTAAAGTCCACAGTATCTTCATATTCAATCCTAGACATTGTCAGATAATTCAACAAAGTCTGCTTTTCAACTCATTTCACTCATTTTCATTTGTACTAAAAATTTTAAGTACTTAAAATTTTTCATATTGTAATAGATTAAGTAATGTGTTCACCTCCACTGTTTCTCCTCTAAATTAACTTAAATGGTATCTATATTATTTAAATGTATATACATTTCTTGATCACTATAATTTAAAAAATAAAAGTGTCTGTTAATATGACTAAATTAGAAATATCAGTTATTTAATGCTAACCTACACTACTACAGAGTATTAAAACAATTTGGCTTACTGAAATAATTAATTTGGTAAAATAAAGTTACAACTATATAATATTTAACAAAATGTACATACACTATAACATGCCATAATGTTGAACTTAACAATATCAGTAATTTTTTTAATTAAGTATTTGTAAAAAGAAATTATAGAATAGACTCAACTTTGCAAAGAATTTTTTAAGAATGCAAGTTTTTGAGATCAGGCAAATTTACTTGCTACAATTTGTATGAAAAATAACTTTTTTTTCGAATATTAAATAATTTTGAAGACCCTTGATAATTAATATGCTCTCCCAATAGATGATGCCTACTGTCTTATACGGTAAAAGTTACCACTTTACGTTTGAAAAAGAAGATGGAACACATATCTGGCAGCTTGGGACGGTCATCTCGCCGAGTTGGAGACGGTCCGCCGGATCCAGTCCACATGGGACGATATGGCGTCGTAGATCCGCGGCCGGCCCAGCCCGATCTTGGAGCACGCGATGCGCCAGCCCGTCACGCCCATCAGCGACCAACGCTTTGTGCTGTCGTCGAAACACATCATGGAACTTCCGGCATACTCCTCTTCCTGTAACAGACAACAATATTACACTGCTCAAGTTGACATTTTAATTTTTTAAATATCGAATTGTAAACGAGACTTGATAAATATAACAACACTGCACCGCTCACACGCTCTTTTGAACATCTAGTCATTTTTACAGCTCTGCTATTAGAATTTACTTTTATTTAGTTGACTTGTTAATTTGAATGGAACATGTAGATGTAAAAGACTGGAAATGTTCAAAATCGACCCAAGCAGCATTCTGTGTACTTACATCACAATCGTCCTGATCGTACAGAGGCTCAGCGCAAATCCCGTTGACCGTCGCAATGCTGACGTTTTCGCAGGTGTTCATCGGAGTGACCACCACGTGCACGCGCTGCAGCTGGTCCCTGTTGCGCGTCCAGCCGAGCGTGTTGCACACGCTTTGGTTGTCCACTTTTATGGTGTCATCGGGGAGGCACGCGGGGCGCACGAAGTCTGTCATTTCTAGCGGCTCCTCCAGGCGCACCAAGGCCAGCATGCTGCCCTCCACCGGCGAGCGCACCATGCCTACCACGCGCCTCTCCTGCTGCCACGGGCTCGTACTTTGGATCCTGACTGTGCCCAATCTTGCTGTCCACTCCGCCTTGGGTTGACCCTGTCGACGATTGGGAATATTAAGGTCCTGGGGCAACTCGCAGACTATATTTTGTCATAAATTAGTGTTATGATAATCAGGCGGCTGCTATAAATTTTTAAATACATATTTATATGTATAGATTATTTTACAGACGGAATTAGCACTACTGCTCATCACATAAATAATTCTCCTAATTCAACTCATAACCTCCACTTTTACGGTCGAGTCTCAAAACATCGGGCTAATAAATAGACAGACAATAATGACATAATATTATATTTAAACCATGTTTTTCGTTTTCTGTGATGATTGTATGTCATTTGGCAACAGTCAAGGTTAATCGACTTAAAGTACGTTAATATTAGGAATAGAGCTACTTGTTACAACACTTAATTCTTGTGAGTTACATAATTGATAACTTTTTACATTATGATTAATATGACCATGACTGCCTGGTTGGTCAAATGGTTGCAAGCGCGACTGACTGCTGATCGAGAAATCCTGTCTTCAAACCCAGGGTTGGATATTATTGGATTTTTTAAATTTAGATTTCTTGTAGTAGTTCGGAAGATGTAAATGTGCTCGATGAACTAGGCTCACCTCTTATGCCATGGTGGGAAGTAAAAATGTAACCGTGAAACGTAGAAGTGTACTGCCTACTACACTTCTCTGCGTACCCCTTCGAGGATTGCAGGCGTGATGTTATATTTTTTTATGTTCGTGTACGCACTTGGAAGCAGGAAGCGGTGGTGACAAGCCAGGCGGCGTGCACAAGCACGGCGTCGCAGGCGTGCACGTGCGCGCGCAGCAGCGCCGCGTGCCACGGCCAGTCGCCGGGCCGCGCCGAGCGCGCCAGCGCCGCCACGCCGCGCGCACCGCTCCCGCCGCGCGCCGACGCCACGCCGCACTCTGCGCCGGCACACGTGCACTCATTAATATCTATATTTTTTGTGTACACTATTGTTCATATTACCTACCTACGAACATAGGTGTGACTCCTTATAACTTAATTTTTACAAATAATATAATTATTTGCTTTATTATCTATTTTAAATTATATATTGTACTAATATAAGTTTTATCTAGTTGTGGTAAGGGAACAAGTTATGTTTACCTAATTGGTCGCAGACGACTTTGATCACCTTCCGTTCAGGACAGTCACTTTTTACGAACGATATTTCGGCTGCATGCGGATTAACCACCTCGACGTATTCTGGGGGCTCCTTTTGTTGGTGGTCTTGATCGTTTTCTTCAGAATCCTCCTCGGCGTCCGGCACGGCTTCAGCGGAGACAGCAGTTCTGGCATATTAACAAAGATACCATTTTTTACAAGACCAAATAAAGCAAGTTCAGAAAAAAAAATAACACTTAATTTCACAAAACTATGTCAAAAACTACTATAAAATAAACGATTATAATGAAGTGCTGAGCGTAGGGGAGTACCTGAAGGTGAGCGCGGAGCAGAGCGAGGCGGCGACGGCGAGCAGCGCGCGGCGGTCGTGCGCGTAGGGCGCGGCGCACAGCTTGCCGGCGCGGCCGCGCTGCGCCCACAGCGCGTAGCCGGCGCGGCGGCGCGCGGCGCCCAGCGTGCTCTCGCGGCTCTCGCGCCGCCACGCCGCCAGCGACCGCGATATCCACACTGCGCCGCAACTTCATATTACTACGACACATTTTACTAACTCCTATTATGATTAACACCTATTATTGGGACGCCCATTAGTAGGACGCTGCCGATTACTTTAACACGCTGATTCCGATCAATTATTTAAAAGTAATCGTGGTTTCGGAGTCTAAATCGAAGGAACCAAAAAATATAACAACTGAGTCAGAGCAGAATACATACCTAAGTATGTCCTTGTCAATTTCGTTTCTTGAACTAATTCGCTCTATTTCTTAACACATATAATGCCTTGTCAGCCACATATGGCTGACATTTTCCAAATCAATTGGGCTGTGTCAGCCGTATATGGCTGACGGCATAAGCTTGTTTTCAAAGTGCGATTTTTCGTCATCAGCCACGTTTATCATGTTAAACTCTATGTAATTTGACTGACAAGTTCTGATAAATTATAACTATATTGACATATTTTACAAAAAAAAGAATAAAGTACGTTCATTTCTTAGTACGGCATTATATGTGTTAAAATAAGTTGAATACGCTTCCAACCGGCTGATAATATATTACGCAACTAACATTAAAAGTTTATTATTGTTGAACTATAATAGCAATCTGTGGCCGACGCGCTTCTTGCAGACGGTTAATAACGTAGTAACTTTAATATTGCATTACCTGGAATTCAAAGTATGAAATCGTTAGTTTTTCTACTACTCTTTCTTCTTCTATTAAACAGCGTAATCTACAGGAACGATTGGTCGCTACGTACAGAGCCGGTTCAGTTGCAAAATCTGTCTAACGGGGACACAGCGCCGGATTTCAATTAACTTAAGAGTTTTCCTTCGCCAATACAGCAATAAATTCTTAGCGCGCACATAACATTCGGCATGATTGAAGTTAATGGGGCCGTAAACCAATGCTGCCCATATAATAAGAGCCCATCGCAACTCACGGCAGCCGGCCTCGTCACTGCCGTCGGCGCAGTCGGGCGTGCCGTCGCAGCGCAGGTGCGGCGCCAGGCAGCGCGGCTGCAGCGCGCAGCGCAGCGCGCCGGCGCCGGCTGCGCCGCAGTGCGCGCAGCCGCGCTCGTCGCTGGCGTCTGCGCAGTCCGGCACGCCGTCGCACGCGCGCCGCGATAGCGCGCGCCGCTGCAGCGACCTGGCGCAGTCTGCCGACACAACTTCATTGCTGCCTTTATATGTTTCCATTCTCAATTCCAGTACCATACTCCAGGTGACGAATATATCAAAGATATTATAAAGTTTCCACTATCACCATAAATAGTATTGCTATTATCATGCTATTTTTACATATTATTGGTTTTAGTGGTAATTTCAAAATTTTCTCACTTAGGTGCATTTGGCTGATTGAATTTATTTCAGAGCTGATCTAAACTATAAAGTATGGTTTCCAAAAATGCCGTTACCCGGTTCTGGAGCACAGGAGCCGGGCCCGAAGTAGTCCGGGAAGCGCGCACAGTCGAAATGCGGGCGCAGGCGCTCGGGCAGGCGCGCGCCGCAGCCCGCGTGGAAGGCGCGGCAGTAGGCGCGGCACGGCTGCACCAGCCGCTCGCCCTCGCAGCGCGGCTGCAGCATCTGGCACACGAAATCCTGTAACAGAACGCCTATTTATGTTAAACACTCTTTTGATCATTTCAATATGATGTCGTTATAGGCAGTGAGCATCGAGTGCCCAATACTATATACTTACTTGCTTGCTTCTTCTACAATTACGATTCTCTTCATACACTATTTATTCATAAATTATAAATAGAGTTCGTATTAAAAGAAAAGCAATGATTTACAAACACATCAATAAAATTTTCAAGTAATAAAATTCAACTCACTTGCGCCAGGTGGGAACACTCAGCGTCCAGGAGTTCTCTGAACGCCACGAGATCCCTCATCAAGGCATCCTTGGAGGTATGGCCGACGAGGTTGGGATAGGTAGTTGTGTTGAACGGCAGATGTGAACACAGCTGCAGGGTCAGTGGTGAGCACTCTCGTAATTCTTCAATAAAATCCAGCGTCACCGCCTCAGTGGTCGGCTCCTCTGCTAAAGTCGTGTCACTTTCTTTCAAAGCTTGGGACGATATAGCGGAATTTTCCTGAAAAGAGAAAATATATATAATTTTCTTTTCAACCCTTGTATCGTTCCACTGTTGGACGCCGGTCCCGTCAGAATGAGAGGGTATGTAATACAATTACATTATGGCTATACATATGAAACTATTACTACTTGCTTAGGGACTTGAGAAATGGGTTAAGAACAAGTTCTCCAAGGTGCATAGTAATAAAACAGTGAAAAGACTAAAAAGTGAAGAAATGGGACAACCATATCCAGAAAATCTAACTTATCCTGGTCTACGGTACCTCGATAATGGGAGATAATATGTTTTTATCAGAAACTAAATAAAACTAAGAGTGTATTTTAACCCTGAGGCGATCGATATGGATAAATTATAAGAGTCTATAAATTGAAAATCTCAAGTGTTCGCGCGAAACCAAAATATGTCAGAGTATCTCGTTTTAATGTTAATGTAAAGCCGTTATTAAGTGATGAATATAGAAGAAGCGCGGCAGGTCTGTAAGGATAGAGATATTTGGCACTCGGTGTTCTCTGCCTACTCCGTGAGGGACCTGGCGTGA
>DVOY01000803.1:0-10274 GCA_018237585.1 Apyrrothrix maculosa
TCCTGATGGATTCTTATTCACAATGACTTAAAAACTAAAGCTGGCAACGTAAAGGACAGTAGGTCTCCAATTCGTTATTTTCCGAGTTAGAAATGTAGAAATACAGGCTTGCGATTAGAAATGAAAGTTTACTTCATGGTTCTCTATTTTAATTGGTTATTGTTTTTATGGTGTGGTCACGGTGTCCCTACCTATCCTGTCAGAAACCGGTTATGGGGTAGATAGGAGTACCGTGTACCAAATATTTCTCTGCCTAGACCGGGCACGCTTCTCATATATTCTACATTTTAAACTAGATCTACCTAACGTATGTAGGTAAGCTACATACATATATTTCATAAGCTACGAAAAATATCATTCCACGTATATGAAATATGGGGGTTTATTATAAAAGCTATTAGTTAGAGTTATACATTTTCATCATATACTACCTACCTATACAAAAAGGAACATACAAGTATGATTAAATATTATTATACAATATCATATACGCATATTATTGTTCAAGTGTAATGTTAAAATACCTAATTATAAATTAAAATTTGCAAGGTACAAAACGGTAAACGTGAAAATAAAATGATTTTAATGAAAGTCGTTACTCGTAATTTTACCACATTTAACGCACAATGAAAAATGTATTTCAATTAAATTGAACAAATTTTTGTTCAATTTAATTATGTTATCCTACATCAGCTGCATTAATTCAGATGTCGTATCTCGTATTTAACATGTCAAAAGGAAAAAGTGAGTACATTAGTTTCCATCACACCGGTGATCGTTTCTTGACGAAGTTAACCGTTTTAACCATACCTCTTGTTGCCTCGCTTCTGATTCAGTTTTACAGCTTACAGCACAAGCATTCATGTCCGCCAAACATGTCACTGGAAATTAAAAAAAAATATTTACTTAATAAGGCCATGCTCCGATAGTTCATTTGTAGAAAAAATGGCCTAAGAGTCAACGATACACACTTATATAATGCTAATGTTGATAGACACAGATGTCAAGGGAGATCAACACTCCCTTATCTTGATGCAATAGTTCAGATACTGACTGATGAGGGAATCAGAAGGGCGCGTAGGGAGTGATTGTAGAAGAAGCACGTGAAGTCTGTAAGGATAGATATGTCGCTCTCGATTTTATATGCATAGCCCATAAGAGACCTGGCGTGGCAGGAGTTAATGATAATAATAAAGAAAAAGTAACATTGATAACTAATAAGAAATATATTAACGGTGATGGTGGTTATTCTCTTACACATTCACATAACAATCCCAAGAAGTATACAACTAGTATAAATGCCATAAAATAAAAATTGGTTTCTTTCTCTCGGTCTCATCTAGGTCTCTCAAAATTCTCGGGAACATATTCGTATAACTTAGGACTTTGCAAAACAAGAATGAATAGGGTTTTCCTAAGACGCATCTGCGCTTGCCATCAAGCAGGATCGCGGTGCGAAACCGCTCATTAGCAATACCATCGACAATTAATGATGAAAATCAAACACAATAATTATCTACAACTTGAATGCATCGTCAACTACACTGCATAATATATAATCCAGCAATATTGTGCCCATTGTAACATCATTGTACTCTCGTTTTCATAGTGGAATTAGTTATTTGGTACTTACTGTACAAGGTATTATATGATGGCGTGGCAAGGTTGTGCAGAACGACCTCTCCTCTGAACAGGCCATATCGAATAGTGCTGTCTTGGGCTTGCACTGAAGCGGTGGCGGTTGATACTATCTGAAACAATGAACTTATTTACATTTCTAATAAAAACGCATATCATATTTATGATATTTGCACGGTTGTGAGTCACCGGGCTCAATCCGTATCTTAATATGATCAAAAGCGTTATTCAGAATTGTAAATAACGCCATCTACTGTTAAACTATGTACCCAAGTTGATAATTTTAAATTTAAAACTTTGCATCATGCATACACTGAACAGTGAATAAAAGCGTTGAAAGTTTCAAAGGCGACTTTTGTAAAGATGACAATAAAGTTGAGTCGAAATTAATCCATAAAACACAAGTCTAGGCGTTTGTCACTAACTGACACCATCAATTATGGCGACACAATTTGAAGAAGTTTCACTCGCTATGGGCAACAGTGTTAGTATCCTGGATATTGTAAAACAAATAAAGTCAAATTAAGAAGTAACTCAGAGGGCAAAGCTAGGCTAGCCCAAACTGTTCTGCTCCATGAGACCAAGTGTTACTTTACACCCGAGAATTTCTCTTATTTTATAAGCTTCTTGCTCGAACTACAAACTAGCGCTCTTGACTCCGTGCAGAAACTCGCAATAAGAATAATCAACAATCTCACGATTACAGCGATTTACAGGAAATATTTATTATCTCTGTGTTTAACGTATTTACAATAGTGTGTTATATACTATTCCATTTGGATACATCTTCGGCGTGCTTACATCGTACCATTCGCCGTAGATAGACGTTTCATCTTCACTAGCTGGACACATGCTAGTCTTCAAAGCTTTGTTTGCCACGTTTATTATTATTGCAGAGTGTACACTTGGGGAATAGGTGTTACTTCAAAGCATTGCCAGTACGCTATGACATGAGCTTTCCAACAAAGGTATAGATAGAGACCTTCAGGTTTAGAAACTTAATGATGGCACCTAATGTTGCAAATGCCCATTGGTCCGTCTATCTGGTTTATTCATCTGGACGAACTTAACACGAACAAAAACCTTAAATTCTACTAATTCCGTCCTATTACCTTTTTGTATTTTGATGACTAAGGTATTTAAACAATAAGTAATATTTTCAGGAGACGAGTTTGAAAGGTTGTACCGAAACGACTTAGGGTAATCGCGCTACAACGAACTTTGAAAAGCGCCAAACTTCAACGCTTAACTAGACGCAATACTTATTAACTGCCTGAACATCAGACGGTGTGCGGTTTAAGCAAGCAGCAAATATAATTGTTCACTAACTATCATAGGGAATACATGTTAACGCTAAGTATTATTCTATTATATGCTAAGTAATAATCATGTATGTGTCAATTGATACTCGAAGCGTATATCCAGTATAAGAGTGAAAAGAACTAATGATGATGATGAATGAATGCCAACGATGATGTTAAGTAATTTTGTCAAAAAAAAAGTGAATATTCAGACCCACACATACATAATTACACAGGCCATATGTCAATTTAATTAAATTGTACTCAGTGTCAATTTAACTATACCTTTTTAAATAAAAATTGATACTTTTGTGAACGCAGATATAGTTATGCTACAAAGTGGGAAAGTCACGAAATGTTATGTTAAATGTTCACTTATTTAGTATTGTAACTGTGAGATTCATTTAAAACATGTACGGGAATATTTGTATAGCGTAAATTTAGGAAATCGCTTTAATGTTATTTTATCGTAATAAAGTTGATCCACACTAACACTGATAAAATTAATATTCTACCCAACGTAACGTAATCTACAATAATTTGACCTAACCTGTTCTTTCTATTAATAACGCCTCCACCCTACAGACACCTATATTTTACCTAACTGATACGAATATATCACAATTCCTAAGATATCGTACATTAAGGGACGTTATCTATATGTGGGGTTAGATGGAGATCTTCGAACCTGCAATAATTATTAAAGAACAAGGTACAGTAATATATTTCTATTCAATTACCCTTTCTTTCGTAAAAACGATCAATGTAAAAATACATTCAAAGATTCTTCTATCTGTGTATAACATTTTAAGCAAGTTACCAGAGCACATGTTCGCCCTAATTTGAGATGAGAAGCCCGTCTGCGAGTTGTCCTAAGGTACCCATTATTACCACTATTTCTGCGTTGTTATCAAACGCCATATCACATGCCGTATTATCATAAACCAGACCATTATCATATCATTGCGTATGTTTATCATGCCATTGAGTTTTATGTTTAAAATACAAATAAACGGTCTTATTATTTTTTTCTTGATTCGCGACGTGCTTGCAAATGTCTGGCGAAAAATTGAGTTAGAAAGCATTAATAGGGAATATGAGGTGGACTGACGATCTCGGGCCATTAACAAAAGAAACAACACATGGATTAGGATTTTAATTACAAATATTAAAGGCGAACTTAGAAAATATATTTGAATCCTTAATATTGTGAGTAAACAGAAGCTTTAACGATCGTACGGTAAGCTTTTTACAGAAATAGTCATGCAACATTTATTTTATGATTATAAGCGACTGGACTGACTATATGGTTAAAAAAAATCTAAATTACCCTGTGTAAAATTCTGAATCGGTGAAAGTCAGTCAAAATCGATTCAGCCGTTTCGGAGATTATCTCGCAGACAAACAGAAAAATTTTACAAGCACGTGTTTTAGTTTTTGCAAAGTGCAAATAAACTGCTATTCTATAAACATTTTATCGTGAAACGACATTCAGACACTTAAAGTGTGTATAGAAGTTAGTTGTTAATGGCCACTAACCTTTAGGTGACTGTTTGTAAATCCTTAATAGAAATAAATTGACAAGACGTCTTTCACTGCACCCGTTCATGGACAATAATAACTTGACTCGCAAGTGGCCTGTGAATGCGAAGTATCAGTTTCTTTGTATGTAATATATAATAATTGTTTGTGCTCAAAGAAGCGGATGAGTAACGGCCAGTATTCTAGGAACGTATGTCAGACTAATTTTGAAACGAATACCAAATTAGGCACAATTTGGTAAAAAATATGAACCCTTATAGAGGTTTTGTTATTGTTTGTGCCAAATGTATAGTCCTTGTAATGTTCCATTTTACTAAATGAAAGGTTTAATACGCGTCACAAAACGTAATACAAATATAAGGAACGCAGGGTTCTGATGTGGCTTACGAGTACATTACTTGCCTACAAAATGTTCACATATATACATAAGTAGGCACGTTTTACCCATTTTAACTTTAGCCTCCCAATACCGCGAGACAAAACCTGAATACACATTATCGACTTGTGGAACTTTGAATGTTATATCGTGTGGAAGAAACTACCCCAAATATGTAGAGTCTGTTAAAATAATTTTTCTATGTATACAGAACGTTTGCTCTCTTGATAACTTCTTCTGATTCTTAATGATCTATCTTCTCTATATATTTAAATGGGCAGCGTCTCTGTCAGCGCAATAGGAAATTAGTTCTATGGACTATAAATGATTTTCCTTCATTTCCATCTAGACATTATTCACGTGTGTAATTTGTCTCGGAAATTGCGTTCATTTTTTATCCTTAAACGGTCCCTCATAGTGTAGACGAGAACACTAAATGGTAAATATTATTATCCTTACAGACCCGACGTGCTTCTTCTACATTCATCTCTCTCTTCCTCCACGCCATCTGGCCTTGGACACTTCTGCACTCCCCCGTTAATGAATACCTAACCTATTTGGTGAAGACGATTGAGACTTATCTCCCTTGGTACCTACATTCGCGTCATATATCTGTCTTATTATTATTTCGTCTGCCATTATTTCTGCAATGTCCATACAATCGGTGCATGCTCTTACCAATTTGGACATCAATTCTCTCTTTCACAGGCACTCTCAAGGCACTTACCGAAAAACACCTTTAAACTTACAGAAAAACAATATTTAATGATATTTGTCGATCACGATGAGTGAACCACAAGTACGTTCAGTAGGTAACTATTTATATAATAAACTTTCTTATGTAGCTAAGCAACAAGGCTGATTACTTAAAATTCTGGTTCCGAGGCCCTACCAGACGTGCTTTATGACAAGGTATCTCAAATTTGGGTGAAAACTAATATGTGAAATGACATATGAAATATATGAAAATGTATAAATATAAATATATGTATAAATGAAAATATATGAAAACTAACTCGCATAGAAATGTATAGTCCTATATTCAACTTAAAAGCTATTGTGCTCAAGGGCTGGAATGCCCATTGAATGTTAGGAAGTAATTTAGTTTTAAAAAGAGTACACTCACTTAAAAAGGACATGTTTTAATAAAGATGCAATAATAATTTCGGTATCTGTCTATCATATTTAGGAAGCCCATAAGGACAAGACCTTGATTAATTGGCACCATTTAATGGGGTCTCTACCCTCGGGATCCAAAGATAGAAAGTTCTATCATTCGACGTAATCCAGGCGGCAGGCGCACGGCACTTTAACCAACCACAATTCATGTAAACTATGTAACACTTACGCGATCATTGTATGTAAAAACGTATGTATATATAAATAACTTATACACTAACCCAACTGTCACTGCTAATTGCAACTATTAACAAAACCACGCACAGCACACTCGACAGAAACGCGCCAAAAATGTAGCCTCGACGGGTGACTGCCATTTTATTAATGATCCAATTCTAACGATAACATGCCAATGCGACGATTACCGAAGATAAAGAAAATTATCAGCTGATAAATGTTATTAGCTGTTATAGTTAATTACATTGACTCATATTTAAATCTAATATTGCTAGAAAGGGTACGTACCTATTTATTCATTAAAAATTATTTTCACCTAATTACATATTTATTTGGATGTGAAAGTCTATTCTGTGTAAAGTTTCCGGTCAGTTCTGTGTAAGCCTGTATTTCTAAGCAGCCGTGTTTAAATTGCTGCACCTTTACCTACTAATTACGGAAACATTTCATAGATTATGTTCTCACAGTAGATACTTCAATTAACATCGTAATAAATAAAAAAAATTCCTATTACTGATTATAGGCAGGTATAACATCGGTCTTTGTATTGTCATTTGTATCTCGTTTACTTGCATGTACTTGTCAGCGAACACAAGTTATGGTAAAAGAAAACACTCACGTAGTGAAAACGTTTCAGTATGTGAAAAACTATAATGCGTACAAACATCAATGGCTATAAAAGAAGGGCGACCAGTAAAAAAGTGCTTGAACTGTACAGGATGATAGGAGTAAGAGAATGAACGTCGAGATGACCACTGACTGGAAGAAATAGAAGAAACATGTTGCGCAGAAAACGAACCATTTGGAAATGGGGTAAATTATACTAGGCTTAGGCTTAAAAGATTCATACAAACAGACTGATCTAAAATGTAACTAAGTGTCTATAGACAAGGGGAAAAACCTTTTGTCGGCATTATTTTCTTTTTTATTCACAATGATATATAATCATTCTAGTATTTAAATTTTTCAACGTTTAAATTGATACATTGTAAAATAAATGCTATTATCTTTATTAGGTACTCTCGTAAAGTTATTAGGTTAATCCAAGAAATAAAAACTCTACGTATGTAGGTATACAAAACGTATAAAAGTTAAATATCTGCTTATATTATCGCATAACTATATCTGAGTAGCCGTGATGCGATGCATTGCGATAAATTAAAATTCTCTATTGGTCGACATTGGTCTCAAATAAAAGACTATCGCATTTTGGAGCATCGATATGCACGTTATAATTATCAATATTTATATCGTACTGCTGTTGGACTCGGATTTCCTTTGAGAATGATGCTTAAGATTCTCGCCAAACATGCAACAGTACAGGTCGGGAAACTTCACACGCCTTAGGGAATATCAACAATAAAACTTGCACATGACCTCCCCTCCAAAATGGTGAATATACAGTAAAGTCCCTCGTTTAAGTTCTATAGTTGTTCTTCGTACATCTTACAATCAAACGATTTCGTGTGTCTGAATTATGGTCAAAAAACCCTCGGGTTCAAGGCTTCAGACTAAGATTTCGGTGTTAAATACGCTACCTCAAGTATAGTCAGGATAAATATGTAGATCGGTTGCGAATTGAATCCGGAACTCTCGGCAACAAGCATGGAGAACATAACCTCAATATAGCTCTGGAAAATCTGTACTAAAACTTTAATAATTGCACTTCCGTGAAAATAATATTGAAGAAACATTGAAATCAGTTTTAATGCAATATTTTTCGCTCTACTGACATTACCATACATCAAAGTACCGCATACATACATATCTTCACGTCAGGTCCCTCAAAGGGTAGGCAACGAGTACCAAATATCTCTATCCTGCCGCGCTTCTTCTATGTATATCCATCACTCTCTTCATACATACACGCCGGTTTCGGAGACTTCTGACCCCCCATCAGCCAGTACCTGGCTTATTTGATAGTTATAGTAGTACCGCAAACTTGAAAACTTTTTAACTAGGTAATAGTGCTAGCCTATATAAAATAAAAACATAAAATAACATATAGAATAAAAACATATATAAAACGTCACGCCTGTATTTCCCCGATAGGGAGGCACAGATGTGTAGCACTCTCCCGCGATTCATATTGATATTCTACGCCCCTCTATGGAATAGACGGTGAGCCTATTGCCATACACCGGGCACAAAACCAGATTCCAAGCTACTACCGGGAATTGCAAGTTGGAAAAACTCAACAGCACCTGACTTGGGGATCCAATACAGGACCTCTCGATCAGCAGTCGCGTTTGTAACCACGCCACCTACGAGACAGTCACCGGTTATTTTTCTAATAAAAACAGATTTGAAACTACTATACTCTTCTTCCTACTTCTCCGCGAAGTACAAGCATGATGTTAGGTTTTTTATAACAATCTATTATTATATATGAGATAAATAAAAAACACTTCGAAATATAATATTTTAATGCGAAAGCATTGCTATAAATGTAACTTAATCTAATAAAAGATATAATTTACCATCACACAGTGCACAAGGTTATTATTATTACTACATTATAATTTCAATTATTTATGTTACTTTGTCATTTTAAAAGGGTTAAGGCAACCGGATTCAATTTTTGTCCAACTTTTTTTATAAGCTACAATAAATATTAATAACTATTATATTAAATTTCAATTTATCCAAAATATACAGAACACATCTTTTATGAGCGCAAAAATAAATTTCTCTAGCATTATTTCTAGAACATTCTAAACGTTTATGACTATCTCATTTCACGTGTAAATTTTCAAACTAGAATCTAAGAAAAATTTCCCTACAACAAGAATTATTGAAGCGTTTTATTTAATTTTAGATGCTTCGCAACAAGCGAAATATCGAACGCCTTCATTTAAACTATCAACTCAAAAACATGGGAATTCTGAAAATCCCGTCTCCTTTCGCTATGCTCCAGTTGAGGCGTACTCTGCCTATGCACTATTCGAATTTCGAAACGAGGACCCTCACATAAACACACTGCTATAAAACAAAATGACTGCTATAAAACAAAAATGTTACCCACAAACAAATACAGTGAGCCTACGTCTGCTTAATTTTACCTAATTTTTATTAATGAAAATATTTTTCTTGTTGTTTGTGTAAATCAATTTATTCGACTATAGATGTCAGTAAAACAGCTGTAGCAAGGCGACAGATTTTAAAAACATACGTTGCATATTAATTTATAATTTGAAAGTGTTATGTTTAAATTCAAATGTATATTGTATTGAAGAATATGGTTTAAATGTCTCTCATCCTCTCCATAAATCTATCCATCCATCGGCTTTTGTAAGTCCACTGCTCTACATAGGCCTCGATAGAGCTCCTGCACCTGATCTCGAGCGTTCCAAAACCAGCCGTATACCGCAGTCTTCTGAAGGTCTTCAGACCACCAGATACGAAATCCTCCCTAGCTGTTTTAGTTTCAATAAACATTTGTAATATATCTCCGTGCATATATCGTTATTAATTTATAAACAACTACATTCGCGTTTAAACATGCAAGCCACCTTCCCACGGAGAAGAAATGATATATAATCTTAGAGCGCTGTACAAGTGTTCATCGGACATGCTCTTGTATTTCAGAATGTTGCGTTGAACTTCTAAAGGGAAATCTCAGATTTTACACTTCCATTTTCTCTCGATAGAATTATACAATAGCATATCATAAGATTAACATGTTTATGTATCGGGGTTTGGGAGGCTTACATAACGGACAAATCTATCTCCCGTGTTTCCCTACGTTGGAAACTATGTACATCATTAGCGAAGAGCGAATATAAAATGTTGTAGGTACGAAACTATGTCATAATATTCATTCGGCCATTTTGACATAAAAATCTAGCGCCAAGCTAAAACCTATCTTATTACTTGTACAAAAGGTGGTATTCTTATTGCCATATCGTTACGCTTATGTGAATTATAGTGTTGAAGCTCATAAAATTACCATGAATACGTGTCACAATAGTTATATACGTGTAATTCAATTATACTAAGGCCGTTCAGAGAAAGATTAAACATATACATTTAAAAAACTGTAAGCTTTCCATATTTTGTTG
>DVOY01000804.1:0-10272 GCA_018237585.1 Apyrrothrix maculosa
AAATTTATTTATTTATTTATTTATAAATAAATAAATAAATAAATAGTAAAAATGTTACATTCCTCAATTCACGAAATTGCTCAGCTGTGTGTGATCTGTGGTATTGTTCTAGTAGTTGTTTTAAAGGAAAATATATCTCGTTTTTAATATTTCATGACTGCCTCGTTAGTCTAGTGGTCGCAAGGGCGACTTCTCATTTAGAGGGCCTGGGTTTGATTCCCCGCTCGGGTATTATGGGATTTTTGTAACTTAAAATTTCTTGTAGTAGCCCGGAGTGTGGATTTGTGCCCAGTATATCGCAATAAGCTCATCACATTTTGGAAAACATGGGAGTGTACACTGGCCTGCTTACTTCTATGGGAATCATAGCCTTTATGTTACATTTCATACTTTACACAAATTTTTGAAGAAGTATTGTTAGTAGGTGAATTTTATCTTTGTTAAAATAGTACTTAAAAATATAACAAAATAACTGTTATATACCTTTTAACCAAATGTTCAAATCCGTGTATGGCGTGATAACGGAAAACAAACTGCAAGTTCTCGTGACAAATTTAATGTTTACATCGTTTTGTTTCTATCATTAGAATGAATATCTTGTTTATAGCAAACAATTCAAAAAAGAGGAATAACAGCTTGCATACATTTAGCATTTTTAAGCGCGCGCTTTGATAGCACGCGTTTTAGGAATTAAGAACTTCTAAATATTATGTGTACAGACATGCAAACGCGCACTTCAAAACGCCATGTGTATGTTCGCTGCTAGTATCGTCTTACAGCACTCATCTGTGTTGAAATATTAATTGTTAACACTCAGTGCTCCGCCGCGCACTGCCCACCCAGCGCCCACTGTTGTACTTGTTGTAAGCACCGTAACTGTTATTAGAATTTACGTCTTAGTACATCATTGGTGTGTTTACACATATATATATATATATATATATATATATATATATATACACACATATATATGTGTGTGTGTGTATGTGTGTATGTATGTATATATATCTACTTTTATTTTGGACAATACGTATTTCAAGCAAATCGTATGAATTAGATAATTGTACGCAAATTCAAAGAAAAAAAAGTTTGAAACTGAGTGCGTAATTATTATAATGAAATGTGTGGTTTAGAAATTCAAAATAAAAATACCACATCCAAAGTAATAATCATGTACTTAATCATTTTTAGTACCAGATACTCTGTTATGTTGCCTGCAAAAAATGACGTCGAATGTCAATTATCATTAAATTAATTGCTTGTTCCGTTTACAATAAAATTACTCAGCTAAAGCCGTTGCTGATTTTAGATTTAAAGTTAATTTTAAGCGTATAATTATGCGCGTCATAATTGACACGAATGAAGCCTTAAAATAGCAATCTTTCCCGCCCAATGTCTAATGTTAAATTATTATACACTCGTAGAGACTGGTTTGTTTGTTTGTTGAATGGTTCCATCACATTTGTTAACTTACAAAGAAACGTTCCTAAGGGAATATAAATCCGGAACAATCAGAGACGAGAGTCAATCGTCTGTCAAAACTTCAGTTTATATACATTGGATGATGAAATGGGACCAACATTATATTGTATTACTTATGGAGCATTTCTATTAATGTTTTGTTAATTATTTTACTATGAGTGACGTATTTTAAACTCATTATTATTAATATTTCCTCATATATCATTTGTTAAGATTTAAGAAAATGTTTTTGAGTATATGCTCAATTTTATATATTTTTGGACATTAAATTAAATATTTAATTAATTTTATATGCGTTTTTGTTCCTACCCAAGACAAGTTCCGTGTAATAAGAATTATAATTAAAAGCAAATTAAAAGACAATTGAAAAAGAGGCTATTTAAAATTGACAATAATATGACATTATGATTGTGAATAAATCCAGCGCACGGAATACGAGACGATTGTCTAGAGAGTCATGAATATTCTAAAGTCTGCCGATAGAATATCCTCGAACAAGTCTTCTTCACAACTTAGCAACCTGTTCTCATTTAAACGTTATTTCATTAACAATCTAAATTCTTATCATGGGCAGTTTATACTAAAGAAGATCATAAAGATATTAGAAAAAAATGTGGAGCCCACGGAGCCTTCATTACAAAGTATCATGGCAGAAGATGCGGAGATGCTGTCGCCGGCACCACCTAAACAATCCTATGAAATCATAGGTAATAACAACACCATGACGTGCACATAAATAAATTACAAAAGTAGATAATTTGAACTATAAGACTTGTACGTACAGAGCTATTAGATATTCTATGAATAAAAAGTAAACTAGTGAATTACTGAACGATTATGCGATATTTTCCGTATAGAAAACGTATAATTGTACATGGATACATTTATATTAAGCTATTAAACTATTGGTGGCAGGCACCGTTAGCGACCCGAAGGTCAAAAGTATCGATAGTGTCGCCAGGCTCGTCGGCAAAGCGGAATGCTTGCCCCACATGCTTACATGTGGAACCGTAATATTGGATATTAGTTGCGACAGGGATGAATTAACGACTGCTGTGGATTATATGAAACGTAAGTGTTGATGTAACTTAACTAAAATAGACAAAATATAACATTTTACGTGGAACTCCTGTGTCTACGTTTACACGTATACCGAAAAGCATATTTTTTATCTATTCGTGTACAATAGCCGTTTGAGGCAGGAAGCGATAAAAAAGTTCGCGAAATTTCCAGTTTTAAAAGAGCTGCTGGCGCAACAAGCGGTCGCCCGAGCGGCATCAGGCGACAACGATGACCAAAACGAATCCACTAATGCCCAAAGACGTTATCTAATTTTGATATCTACCGTTATGACGTGGGCTTCCACTAAGCCATTAGACCCGGTAAATACTTACGTCATTTGTTAACGAGTAAGGGAGTCGTGGCTAGCTAGTTAATGCCAAGAATACTTTACATGCAAACTGTTCCGTTCATGTATATAATTAATTAAACAGACTACTGCCACCATTTAATTTAAGGATACACCAGATATGCCGTTTATTGAGACAGATTTTCGCAAAAGGAAACCACATCCAAATTATAAATTGCATTATGATGTGGAGAACGAGGTCATTGCCATCGCCAGGGCGCACAAGCAAGACATCGGGTACGTGGGTCCAGTTCTAACACACTCAAATCGTGACATATTATTATTAACTCCGCTGCATCGATATTCGAACCGGTCGAGCCTGTTCCTCTTAATTTTCAGAGCGTGTCGTTGACAGCAGCCATAGATATTTCAAAATTTTAAGCAATCATAACGTCTTACAATTCATAAAACTATAATTAGGAATTATATACTAATGGAAAAAATTGAGGGTCCAAAAATTTTTCCATAATTTTTAGGTGATATTTGACAGGCTGTATTTCAATGAATAATAATCGTATCTGAAACTAAAAATAGGCGTTTTAAAGATTCAAAATTCTAGTTTTCAGAACTACAATAGCGTGAAAAAAACAGGTTTTTTTTGGACCTTTAAGTTTTTCCATACTGTTTATCAAGACTAGTTTTTTTACGGTACATTTCTAAGTTTCTTATTTATCGTGTGTTGTAGAGCCGTGGTTGTGGCGAGCGGCGTAACGTACGGCGGTAGCGAGGACGTGTTATTTTACTGGTTTCAAAAGGCGTGGGAATGTGAAAGACTTCTGCCCATACTAGGCCGCGGAGGCAATGTCGTGCCGCTTATCAACGTTCAGGACCTAGCTCAGTCAGTAATTGTACGGTCACAAAATAGATCTATAATATACAGTTGTGTTATTGTAACAGCATTTGTTGCTTTTCAGAATTATCTATAATTTAGCAACGGATTTCCCAAAGAAACTGTACATATTGGCCGTTGAACAAAATGTGACCAAACAAAAAGAGGTCGTATGATTTGAAAAAACTGGTTCTATATTTTTTAAGTGTACTTTGTTATTAAGTTGTGCATTTTTTATTGTAGATTATAAAACCCTTAGGTCGAAAAGTAGGATCTGGCATGTTTAAATGCATACCGCCCGAAGACGCTTTTCTGATACCGGAAATTGACGTGAGCTGTACATTTACGTTATATAAAAGATGAAAAATAAATAATGTAATAATTTGATTAAGATCTGTCTCGTTAGTCGAGTGGCAGCAAGCGCTACTACTGTTAAAAAGGTGCTGGGTACGGTTCCCGGGTGGGGTACCACTGGGTTTGTCTAACTTAAAATTCTTAATCGTGGCTCGTGTCTGGATTAGTGTCCCATGTATGGCAATAGGCTAGCCCCCATTCTCTTGTGGGACGTAAATATAACTGATGAAACGCGGGAGTGTACTACACTCGTCTGCCTACTTCGGGGATTACAGGCGTGAAGTTACTTAATAATTGGATTGGTTTATTCATTCATTTTTTGTATTTGTAGCAAAGAATTTACGATTTAATGACATTAAACCTTAATATGGAACCGACCTTCATAGTGGAGACAATGGGCTTGCAATGGGCTTCCGAACTTACTTTCGCCGAGAATGTACCGCTTCTTATGAAGGAGTTTAAAAAGGAGAGGGGACTGAAACCTTTCAAAGTACGAAACTATACTGCGGTTATTGCTTTAGTATTCGAAAATTGTGCGTGTTTTATTTATAACTTTGATTGAATCGTAGGTGCTTATCTACGGGCCTCCAATTGTGGGGAAAACTACACTTTCAAAATTAATATGTGAATCGTACGGCCTGATATATATCTCCCCAAATAGTATAGCTCAAGATATTTTAGAAGATTTGGTTAGTACTTTTCAATGTATCGTACTTGACATTGCAAATCTTTTTAATCTTAAAAAGATTGATGCTATTTGTAATGGAATAGGGTATGTTTTTATATCATCGTGCCAGATATTTCCATACGTATAAATTTGACGTGCTTCTGCTCTATTCTTCACTCCTCCAGTGTCAAGTCACATATTATATACTCTCATTTCGACTGCTTTTGATCTCCTTTTATGCTTTTCTCACACGTCCAGTTCGCTTCTGCATATATATTAGTATTGGAGAAAGCACGGAGTTATGCTTGACAAACCTAACTCGTTGGCTCAAATTTTGGAAATTACGTAGCTTACTCTCTATGTCAGCGGTCAAACATTCCTGCTAAACGAGCATCCGTGATACAAAGTCATACAAATATCCATTTAGCTTATTTAAAATATTTTTTTAAATTTGGGTAACGTTCTGGCAAGTGACATGTATTCTATACTCAGGCATGGCGTATAAGCCACTGGGAAGCTGGTGAAACCACTGCTCTTGGGATGCCTGTTGCAGAGGAAGATGAAAATCCTGATGGTGATGATGATGATCTCGGAGAAGAGGAAGGGATGAGAGAAACAGCGCGACAAACCCTAGCCATTTTACGTTCAGGCCGACCGCTTACAGACGATGATATCATGGGGTATCTAGATTTTGATTACTATCGAGTCCTTTCCGTGTCTTTAATATTTTTTATAAATTATATTAACTGTAGTGTAAGTAGGACTTCGTCATGTACTTCTTCATGAAGGGTTCTTCACCGTTTTCAGCTATTTGCGCCAAAGGATGTTAACTCGCGAAGCTTTAAACAGAGGTTGGGTCCTCGACGGCTATCCGATGAACCTTGGCCAGTGCGCTACTTGTAAGAATATTTTGTCACATAAATTGTGCAATTGTCAGCACTTTAGTTACTGTGACTAAATATTGTATTTTTCTGTAGTATTTGATAAAGGCGAAGAACAGGATTCTGAAGCTGAAGAAGAAAACGTAGAGGACCAATTTGACGAAGACGTCGATCTATATTCAAATGTTTTAAGAAAGATTCTTCCGGGTTTGTTATCAAATATAAAATGTGTTTATTCTTGAGGTTGTTCATACAGTTGTAAGTAAACTATTAGCACCATACATACGTTTCAGATGTAGTAGTTTCATTAGAAGCAACTGATGACTACATTTGTGAGAAAGCAATGCGTCAACCAGAGGGAGATACGCGCTTAGATGAGGAGACGGTGCTCAAGCGTTTGAGCGAGTTCAGAGCTGGCAATTCTGCAGATATGACGCCACTGAACTTCTTCGATGAATTAGACATCCACCCTCTGGTGGTGTCGGTGAAAGACCACCTCGACTATGCAATGAACGGCACGTACGCCGCCGTCGCTTTGCGTATGGGACGTCCATGTCGATATGGGAAACTTATTGGTAAGTTAATGAAATATTCCCGCTACTTGACACAGTTATTGGTAAAACTGCCTACTCAAATTGTGTTTGTTGTAAAGAACAAATATAAAATTAAAAATTAATCTTCAATACTCTTGCGGCAGGTAGTTTTATTTACATCTATTACATTCACTGGACTTGAACCTGGCCTCTCGGGGTGAGAGGCTGAATTTCAAACCACTAGGCTATCACTGCAGTATAATTGCTACATATTGCTGTTTAAAATATATGATTTTATTTTACCAGCATGCATAGAGGCTGCGGAACATAAAGAAAAGAAAGAATTCGAAACACTTAAAGCTAAAGAAGCAAAAGCCATGGAGGAGTTGGAGAAGAAATTGAAAGAAGAACGGGAAGAGAAAATGGAATATTGGGTAATGAAACTACATGGTTTCAGTAGATCTAATGTTTTGGGACCAAGTCTCTATGTAGGAAAATAAGACACATTTATAGTTATGTACACACTGTCCGCTGCCGGCGGTACTAATCTCTTTTCGCATAATTGGGAGAGACTTCGATGTCTCTTTTCCGTCCACTATTTTCTCGAGCGATCAATAGCTAAAGCTATTTTCGTTAATCTCTATTAAAATGAATTAATTGAGACTAGGGATGGACGATATAGATCGATGTATTAAAACACTCAATGTATCGATCGTAAAGTATCGATACATTGAATCAATCCGATGGTGTGTTTATTCGTCGACTTCGATTATTTTTCAACGTCTATCATTGAAGTGTCTGATTATATCAGTCGGAGCTGTACTTGCTGATGCGTGAAGAGGAGGAAGCCGCGTTGGCGGCTGCGGGCGAGCCAATGCGCAACTACTTAGTGCAGCACATATTCCCAACTCTGACGGCTGGGCTGCTGGAAGTTGCAAAATTACGTCCAGAAGACCCTATTGATTTCCTGGTAAAAACTTCACAATACTACCTGCCCCGTTGGTTGAGTGATTGCAGATCGAGAGGTTATGGGTTCGCTTCCCTGGTTGGGTACTATTGGATTTTTCTAATTCATAATGCAAGTAGTACAACGGAGTTTGGATTTGTGTCCAGTGTATGGCAATAGGCTTACCCTCTATTCCATGATGGGACCTAAAGTAAGTGGTAAAACATGAGAGTTTACTGCACTCGTCTGCCTATCTCTTTAGGGATTACAGGCGTGATATTGCGTTTAATATTGTAGTATTTCATAATTCCGTATATTCCTTCGTTTTGCAATTCTTTGAATGTGTTCTAGTGTTGTGTTTGCTGTTTTTCGGAAAAGAAATATGACTTTTAAAAGTAAAGCTAAATAGAAGAGGTTGCAATCGCAACGAAATCAGTATTTCTTGATAGGGCGTAAAAAAAATTTGTATTTTATAATATAATTATCGTATTTAAAAATTTACTTATTTTGTAGGCGGAATATCTATTTAAGTTGAATCCTAGTGGGAAAATGCTGGAGCATGGATATAACTTACAAGCCGAGAAGCTTTTAGGAAAGATTAAAATTCTCGATGAAGCTTTAAAAGATCTGGACATTAAAATCGAACCGCTGTTGCCGGCCGAAGCCGACATGGAAGAACAGCCGTCATCGAAGAAAAATTTAATGAGCATGAGTGCCATGTAAATTATTACGCAAAATATTTGGTGTATTCAAAAAGACGAAATATATACTTTAGTAACCAAATGATTTTAAATGAATTATACCAAGCGATTTACATAAAAATGTCAGTGACGCTCGACGATGATTTTATTAGCTTTCTTACATATAGAGGAATTATAAATAACACACTTTAAAAAGTAAACCTTCGTAAAAACTGTAGTTTCTTTTCCATGTTTATCGCAAACAGTTTTTTTTTGTATGTTGCTAGTTCTCGTCCGAACACCCTGTTATACGCCCCAGTCGCTTAAGTAGACAAAGCTTGGCGTGGCGTGATAAAGGGGCGTGGCCATTAGTCAATACAATGTATATTTCAGAAAATTGTTCAAACAACTACGAGCTCTTTATGGAATGTTCATTGACAGTTCATGTTCATTGTTCATTATTAAAATTATATCTTATTTAACCGGTATCAAAAGAGTAACTTGGCATCTTCTGTTTGCCAGTCGGTTGCTCTTACAGAACTTAAATTTTTACTAGAGAACATTAATTACCTTATTGAATAATCTATTGTAGCTACTTGCCAAGAATTGTGAACTAATCCATATATAATGTACTGTAATAGCTTTGATAAAATCTCACAGCCTTGATAAAGTTTTGTATGTCGGCCATGAAATTAAATCACGAAAAACAGGGTGGACATTTTCACGGCAAAACACGCGACGATGTTGATTTTGTTGATGTTATCGGCGCTCGCGTGAGTTAGTACACAGCAGGACGCGGGCATTGTCAGTCTAACGTTACAGACATTATTTTAAAAATAAAATGAAAGTACACCCACAGAGTGTCTCATGGTATAAACATGATCTATTTCAAAAGCCAAGACACCGATTTAAAAAGCATACTACGCCGAAAAAGAAAAAGGCAACGGATGTGGAGGGGCTAGCGCTGCTGGCGACGAGCTTGCGACAACAAACCACGGAGTTCTTTAACAATTCTACGCTCCATGGGGTCCGGTACATTGCAGAAAAAGATCGACCTTTTTGCGAGAAGTTAGACATATTTTTTATGTATTTCGCCTGCCAGCCAGCCAGGCAGGGCTCCAGAAGTGGTCATCATCACGTATAAACATTTGCAACGCCCTAGAAGTGGCCAGTGCATTGCCGGCTTCTGTATTTGAATTTATGCTTTTACTCGTATATATTATTATTAATAATTTAACTAGATTTAAACTGAATTCTGAATTGCAGGTTTATGTGGTTTAGTTTTACAGCAATAGGAGCGATTGCTACTTGTATAATTATTGTCAGCTTATGGGAAAAGTTTCAGACAAATCCTACTATTACAGGTATCTTGTACAAGTGTTTTCATTTAACTTGTTTTTCATATGTATGCAAGATATGTTGATGATCAGATGAGACAAGATGATGTTCAGTGTAATTTTTTGTAGGTTTGGATACTGATTTCCACAACTGGGATGTACCCTTTCCGGCGGTTACAATATGCGATGTAGACCCAGTTGATCCAGATCTTTTGCAGGAATATGTCTCACGGTGAGAGATGTTCACCTGCTTTTATTTCCTCTTACAACACTTATGAAATACCAAAAATATTGACTTCATAGCATGTTTATTTTTTTGCTAAGTTTTTTTTAATAATTTGAAGGATATGGGGATCGGAAAACGCCCAAGCTGCGGACATGTTAAAATGGCTAGCATCACTTAGTTACCGCTCTATCAAGGAACGAGCTTCTGAGTTTGTACACCAACCTCAGCTTGTTGGTCAAAGTGACTCCGATGCGCCCGAACCTGCCCTGAAACTAAAAGATGCTGTATTTCAGGTAAATGTAATAGTTTTCAAACATATCCATCTCCTACAGATTAAGATCAAATTCATATCTTTGCCGCGTTATCTAGACACAGCCTTTCAAGTCACCTCATATCATAACTCTTTTATTACTATTAACTACGTCAAAAACTTCCCTTGTAGTTTCCTAAGATCTTAGGTCGTCATTGAGCTCACCAACTCAGATTTATTACGCATTATTGCAGAATCTAAAAACGCGTAAGTACGTACTGGTGAGTTAATATGCGTTAAACATCCGAGGACTGCATTCAAATCTCGTATCGGTCCATCACCATCTCGAAACCGAAAAGCCACATCTCTTGTTTCTCACGGAGACACAGATCAGGCGTCCAACGGATGTCGCCTATTTAAAATACCCAGGATATTCACTGGAGCACAAATTTATCCAACGCGCAGGAGTCTGTGTTTTCACGCGCGACGAAGTCTGCTATCGTCGTCTCCGTGATTTTGAAAATTCCCGGTTCTCCGTATTGTGGATGCTGGTTGACACTGGATTGGAGCAAACCCTGTAAGCCGGTGTGTACCACTCACATAGTGGTGTCCAGGAGACAACTGGGCTGACAGATTACCTCACCGAAGCGACTGACATGGCCCAGCAAAGATACCCGTG
>DVOY01000805.1:0-10271 GCA_018237585.1 Apyrrothrix maculosa
CTTATGTACAACACGCAATGTATGTAACATCATGCCTGTAATCTCCGAAGAGGTAGGTAGAGCAGTGTAGTACAATCCTTAGTTTCATCAGCGCGACTGCCGATCCAGAGGTCCTGGGTTCGAATCCTGGGTCGGGTACTATTTGATTTTTCTAAACTGAAATTTTATAATAGAAATCTCTAGTATTGGCTCGGAATCTGGATTCGTGCCCAATGTATTGCAATAAATTCACCACCCATTCCATAATGGGACGTAAACGTAACTAGTGAAACGTGGATGTTTACTACACTCCTCTGCCTACTCCTTCGGAGGTAACAAGCGTTATGTTACGTTTGTTACGTTTACTACTTATAATAATTGTAATAGTATTACAAATGTAAAATATTATGTAGAGAACTGTAAATAAATAAACTGTAAAATACGTATACTAAAATAAATAATAAGAATTTTGTCGTAAATAAATTTATTTCCCAATAAGTCTGTCAACGGATTCTACTAAAATTATAAAAATTTAAGTTATCTAGAAATAATGTGTAATGACAATAAATTCTACCAATGACCTGTGTGATGTCCTGTATTATTTCAGTTTAATACGAAACCGCTTGAATTTGACATTAACACAATTGGTAAACGGGGTAACCTATTTATCTTCTATGATCTCCTAATCAAGTATTTTCCCTGAGTGAACTCGTTACAATTCTACTCAACGGCAACTTTGCCTTAGTGAATTACAAGGTTCAACTTCATGGGAAAGGTTGTTCGAGGAACTCAACTCAGCAAACCACGTTCAGAAAACTACGAGACACTTATTTATACTGCGTTAACTTAGTCTGACAGAAATAGAAATTAGTTGTGTGACCTATATTGATAATGCTAACTTATAAGACAGATTGTTCTTTATTATTATTTATTATATCATCACGCCTGGTCCCTTACGGGGTAACCAAAGCGCACGTAGTGTCAAATATGTCTGTCTTTACAGACTCACCTTGCTTCTTCTACATGCATGACTGTTTTCATAGACTCACGCCGTTTTCTAGGACTTCTGATTCCTCTATCAGTCAGTAAATGACGTGTTTGGTCGAGCCTTAGTCTTCTTATCTGTGTCATCCGTGTCTTTTCTTACGAATCTGTTAAGTTAACTTTATCCAAGTAGTTATATTTAGAGTGTACTTTAAAAGTGTATAAATAATGTTTAACTGAACTTTAACAAAATACTGAATGCCTCGTTGGTCGAGTAGTTGTTAGTGCGACTGCCCTGAGTTCTAATCCCGCTTCGGGTACTATTGAATTTTTCTAACTTAGATTATCTAGTACAAAAATTATAGTAGTGGCTTGCAGTCTGGTTTTGTGCCCGGTTGGTAATATTGGCAATAGAGTCGCCACTTATTTCATAATGGGACGTAAACGTAAATGAAGAAACGTGGGAGTGTAGTACCCTCCTTTGCCTACCTCTTAGGAACTACAGGCGTGATGTTACGTTAACAAATTGTATAACATAAAATGTATAAATATTATAAATCTATGATAGATCAATTTGCTAAAATACACTCCTTGTACCTAAAAATAAAAAAATGAAATTGAAGATAATCAAAATTTCATGGGAGTCATTATTTTTATCTAAGTGCGTTATTTTTATTTAGATCAGTTTTCGTTTCAGAACAAAATACGAAATTGAATTAAATAAAAGTGATCGAATTATCAACTATTCGAATAAATGTTGGATATATCGTACGACACATTAAAAATTCTCGTTACGCACATGTGAGTAAATGAGACTGGCTCAAAGACAAAAGGCAGCTGCAATGCTTATGTATTACATGTTGTAAAACAATAGACATGAAAAACATATTTTTATAGTATTGTGACTTAGAGCGCGGCCCGAAAACATCGCAGACAATTTATCTCCAGGTTTTATTCATTCGAAAATACAGTACTTTTATTATTTGAATGAAAATTTCATTAAAAAAATTTATACTTTTTATTAATATATTTTAATTATTGCAAACAATGATTTATTATTAAAATACGATTATGTAAAATATTGTCTTTGCAAAACATAATTATTTGAAGAAATGAAATTAGTGGCGTGTTCTTGGAAAAAATTTTTTTGCCGTTATATAAATTAACAGTAATAAAATGGATAAATGCGAATACACAGGAGTTTTAACTGAAGTAGGTATTTCGTTCAAAACCGAAAATCATAAAAGCACATGGAAACCGTTGCTTCGACAGGTAATTATAATAATTTATAATAATTTAGCATTTTAAAATAATATCGCAGCATGATACTATATCAGTGCAATGCGCCATTATTTACGGTAAAAATATGTTGAATACAGGGCGAAACAAGGCATAATTAAAAAAAGAAGTTATAAAAAAAATATTTTTTTGCGCGACTGCCTCGTTGGTCGTGTTAGTTGCAAGCGCAACTGCCGATCGAGAAGTTCTGGGATCGATTCCCAGGTACGGATACTGTTGGATTTTTCTAAGTTACATTTTGTAATTAAAATTTCTAGTAGTGGCTCGAGTCTGGATTTATGCCCGGTACATGTCAAAACGGTCACCACCTATTCCGTGGTGCGACGTAAATGGAACGGGTGAGACATGGGTGTGTTCTATACTCCTCTGCCTACCCCTTCGGCGATTACAGGCGTAATATTATATTATTTCTGCCTGTTGCTTTCATAAAACCTTTCGTAAGCCTGCAAAGTCCATGCATTTAAATCTTAAAATTTTCTGGCTGATACCCGCGACTTCCTTTGCGTTGTTTATGACATTAAGAATGTATTTTATGTATAGACAGGAAAACATTAAAAATGTTGAAGCCAAAAAAATCCTTCGGTAATCTTGAAAACTTGCTAGAAATTGTAGTTTGTTAAAACTTCTAATAACATTACTTTAAATTAAGATATCGTCATATTTTTTAATAAGACCAAGAGTCTAAGACGTTAAACTAAAAAAACATTGATCGAAATTTTATTTAGGTATATAGATGTGTTATATTATTTTTTCTTTACAGTGTATAATTAGTGTTGCATTATGGTGCACCTATTTCATGCAAGGGCTATACCTAGGAGCACCAACGGTACTCAAAGCACAAATGACAAGAGCAGAGAATGCTACAATCTCAGAAGAAATGTCCTCTTGGTTGTGTAAGTAGATGGATAGATAAATATGTAGTACGGTAGGTAGTGTTTACTCAAATTATAAAACGGGGAATTATCCAGCTATCCTTCGCGATAATATTTTTTTTTGTTTAATTGAATATAGGCCTTGTTCAGCATACCCTAAGAAGTATTTTGATTGGTTAAAACCAAACACTACAATGGTCACCCAATATTACCATTTCAATAACACATTATGTCGCGAGTCATATGGACTATAATAATAGATTTTTACTGGCTTTTACAAGACACATCTACCAGGTATTTATGTATTATGACATGTTCTCATAGTTTCAAAGTATAACTAAGCGAATCCAAAGCAGACGTTATATTCTCTTGTCCGTACTTTTTTTTATATCGTCCGAAAGTTACAAGATTTGACGTCTAATTCATATTTATACTCGGCAGTTTAAAACCTCTTCCTTTGAAATACGAAATCAAACAATACCAAACAAACACTTACACATTTTAATAAGTAATTTGTTGTAATTTCAATTCACCTATTGTTCTTGTTTTATTTGCAGCATCAATGCCCGTGATTAGCGCAGCGCCCTCGGTGCTCATTCTTCCCTGGTTGTTTTACCGAATCGGAAGAAAAAACACTTTTTTTATCGTGTGTTGCCTTGGTATTATTGGCTTCATAATTTTCTATATCAGCACGAATTTATATCACATATTGATCAGTCAAGTATTTTTAGGCGCAATAACTGGGGCCGCAACTACGCTTACACCAATTATAATAGCTGAATATACTTCACCGAAGTACAGAGGAGTATTCTTGACTATGAAGTCTGCTTCTTCGTTTTGGGGGATTTGGTGTTCCAATGCTATCGGAACTTTTTTTTATTGGAAGAACATTGCCATAGCTGCATTCGTGTGTTCTGTTTACCTGATAACAGTGTTAGCGTGGCCCGAGTCTCCGTACTGGTTAGCAATGAAAGGGCGATATGCAGAGAGCGCAACATCACATAGGTGGTTGAAAGGTGTTAGTGATAACTCAGAAAAAGAATTAACAGAACTTCTTAATTCCCACAAGAATACCAAAAAAATACATCTAACCAGTGACATCGATGATCGTCGATGCTTCTCCTGTTTTGCAAGCGCGTGGTCCACACTTACTGCTCGTCCGTTTTATAAGCCGATGTTGATTTGCATTGTATTAATGGCACAGTATCAGTTCAGTGGTAAATTTGTTATAAGTATATATGCAATTGAAGTATTAAAAAACTTAACACAGGATGAATCTTTAGCTTACAAGTATATGCTTATCTTAGATGGAGTGACCGTATTCAGTATGTACGGGGGCTGTATCTTGTCACGGTATTTTAAACGTAGAACGCTTATGTTACTGTTTACGAGTGCCGGCATTTTATTTCTGTATATATTGTCGTTTTACTTATATTTAGTCTCGGTGGCTATGGTATACGAACGACAGATTATAATTATTTCATTATTAACTGCTTACTCTATTGCGATTGGTTGTGGTCCCATATTACTAGTAACGTCAATCTATGGTGAAATAGTACCGTCGCGGTATCAGAGTTCAATTGCAGTGATAAGTGGCTTATACACAATTACAATATTATCAGTTTTGCTCAAATTAACACCAATCATGATCAGAGTTTTTACAGTGTATGGGTATTTTTTGTTCTTTGCAGTGTCCTCGACTATTACCTTAATCGTCTTGTACATGTATTTACCAGAAACTAAGGACAAGACGATGTACGAAATCGAATTGCATTTCGTTGGACAGCGTTTGATAAAATAGTCGCTATTTGTAGACTCTATATTATTTTTATTTTCCCTAAATTCCATTTATTGACAGTTATACATGAATTTAAAAATGTATATGTATGCAGAGAAAAACAAATACATTTTAAAAAGAAAAGGACTCTAAAATAATCTTTATTTTATAGGGCCAATTAAAAGTGAACAACAATTCTATTTCAGATATTTAACTTTAATTCTGCCCTGTACATTATTTGTGCACAAATAAACCAATGTAAACTTTTATACAAAGTTATTACTACGATATTTATTCACACATACAAGGAATTAGTATTCCAATGTGAGAAAACACAATGTTTATTTTGATTCAATTAGGAGACGAGTATTGAAAGGAAAATATTTTTTTCTACTCGACTTAAGATGTGATGTGAAAAAATATGATGTTCTAAATACTTAGAAAGAATTTATGTAAGTGAAATGACTGTAGGTTGCAAAATTTGTGATGATATTTCCCAAGCCACTACCCAGTTTTTTTTTGTATAGGCACGTAATGATTCCTCGTTGGGCGAGCGATAGCAAACGCGCCTATTGATCGCTTTGAATCCTGGGTCGAGTACTATTGGATTTTTCTAACTTAGAATTTTAGTTAGATTTACTAGTTAAAATTTCTAGCAGTGGCTCAGAGTCTAGATTTGTGCCCGGTGCATGGCAATAGACTTACCACCTAATCCATAATGGGACATGAATATAAGCATTTACATATGTACAAATGAATGAGGAGTTATTTATTCCACATTGTATTTTCACTATGCTACTATACCAAATATAGTCGAAGCGTAAACAATATTTATGTTACTTGTGATAAGTATCACATACCTTTGTAAATATGCCGTCTAAGATGCAACAATTATTGTTAATTACTTCTTGTTTTATTTCAAAATTGATATTCATACATTATATTAATATTTGAAAATCATAAAATTTAAAATAGAAATAAACGATTCAACAAATTATATTTTACTTCCTTGTGTTATGACAACAAATCAAAATTGAATGTCCCTTTAGATGTGTAATTCACGTACGTTCAGAGTGGCGCTCTCAAACATTGAGGGCCGTTTATATATTTTGTATGCTTTATTCAATTACGTTGAACATTCATTTTCATACGTGTATTGCCAGAGCTATGAATTATAATATTTGCTGGCTTTTTCTCAAAGGCACTGGCGTTGATTTCATTTTAAGAAGACAGTCGACCAATCTCGAGAGTATTAGGCTATTATCTATCTACGGATATAATTAAGGACAAATCAATTTACTTTGTTTGTAAGCATTTGCAGATTTCCCTATGGTATTACTGAAGGATAGCAACATTAAGAAATCAATATGTAGTTAAGTTTAAGTATATATAATATTAAGAAGCCAACGAATTGAAAATGAAACATGTTTTTTTAGATCGTAATGTTAAAAAAATTTTTTTTTGCATTGTTTACAAGTTTACAAATGGATACAAAACGTAACATCACGCCCGTAATTCCCGAAGAGGTAGGCAGAGGAGTATTATAGTACAGTCTCATGTTTCATCAGTTACTTTTACGTGCCATCATGGAATACACATGCGTGCCCGATATGTGTCTATTACCATACATCGGGCACGCATACAAACTCCGAGTGACTACTAGAAAGACCTTGGATTTGAACCCAGGACCTCTCGATCTGCAGTTACCCTTGCAACCAACACGAGCAACGAGGAAGTCAATAGAGTTGTCTCCATTTAATTAAACGTGTTGGCTCCAAAATTATGAACGTATTTGTAATCTTTGTAAATAGAGAAATATCAGCGACATTTCAACACACAGCCATCTGATTCCGAACTAGGCAAAGCCTATGTTATGGTAACTATGCGACTGATAAAATACGAGCAGAATTCTCTTTTCTTCCACAAGTGTTGGAGAGACACATTGTACAGCTTTTGTAAATGTACTGTGATCTACATTACAATGAATGTCTTTGGTTTGTAATAACATGTCTTCGATATGCAGTATGAACAACGTAGGTAACAAAATAGATCCTTGAGGTATGTCAGCGTTGATTTTAAGATCTAAGAGATTAAGAGAACAACAACAACCGCAATGTTAGTGTCCGAAATTTCTATTTCTAAAATTGTAATGTGTTGTTAAACACGCCTTTTGTATTCAAGGAACGCCGCAATATTTACACAGCTGTATAGTGATAAAATAAAGACAATACCCATATAATCATTTATAATAGTACGATTTTCTAATCAAAACATTAATTGCAATTTATTATTATATACATGTACGTTTTCACATGTGTGATATTATTGAGTAATTTACAGCTTATATACAAAATGAATTGGTAGAAAATTTTCTAGTTGCGTAGTTTCATGATCGTTGTGGTTGTCATGACTATAAATATAGTGGCAGTTTGCGTAGTTTGCGTTGTTTATAGTGGCGTGGTGTTATAAGCATCGGTCTCTGTTCAATTATTAATAGTTTAGACTGGATATTTAACATTATCAATATGTGTAAAATCGCATTAAAACTGTAAGTAAAACAGTACAGTACAGTAAACACAGTAAAACAGTAGTAAATATTAAAAGGATACGTGAGAGTAGTATACGTTATCGACGTTAATTAAACTATTTATGGATTTGCATTTGAATGTTGTAGCTTTTAACTTTAAAGGAACATTTTACTTTGATTTCTAAAATGGAGGAGTGTGAATATAAAGAAGTCGTAACAGATGCCGTGGACGAAATAAATCTGAACAATAATCAGACATGGAAGCCGTTGCTACGTCAGGTAATTATATAGGTAGAAAAAGTAAGTAGTTGCGGAATTTAGGATAGTTTTCGATAACAAATTTGTGATTTTACGTACAATAAATTGAACAATTAAAATGGCACCTATAAAAATGTCGGACGGTTTTCTTGCCTACACGATAAGAATGCTACATTTCTTATTACATTCTCTACATCCAGTTCGGTTCTTGACGATGGACGGGACACACCTGTTATTATTTCGCGGTGTCATAACTGTATTAATCATATAGTTTTCGGACACAAAGCTGTGAAATAGACTGTCATATCAACTGAAGTTAGGAAGAAAAGTGCGAGTTGCATCACTACTTGCGTTTTCGAATTAGCTTCAGTGTTAATGCACTCACTCTCTATCTCCTGTGTCACAGGAACAGACTCCTCTATCTAGAAGAATGTTTTTGTTCACCCTATCCTTAAAATGACAACTGTACTGACCCGGCCAATTATCGGCATATGCTGATGATCTTCCTTTTATCGAAGGTGACGGGCGGTGCTCGCATCGTTCGATCAATCGGCAGGTGATTGGCCATTGCAAATGGCTTACTCCAGGGCTGTTCAGGTGTTTATCTTCTCGCATACTCGAGATATGATGAATATAAGCCATTTAAAGCCGTGTGAAGACCTTGGTGGTGTCCCTAGATATACAAGTCCTGTATAAATAGGGTGCTTTTTGGAAAACTACAACCTTACAGAATTTCCGAGAAATCTATCTGTCCGAACGGTCGCATTTATTGTTACTCGTATGTACATAAGCCTATTAGGAACATATTTTCACTGTCTCTGCAGGTGCCTCTGAGGACAATAGGTCTTGGGGCTCCTCACAGAAGTCGAGAAAAATTATCCTTAGAAGTGGGAAATATATTGGCACGCCTTTGGTGTTACAAAGGTCCAAGGGATGAAGACTACTTATCATCAGTTTGACCGACCACGTGTTTCTGAGTTAAATTTGTAATAACAGTCAGTTTATACACAGACAGGAAAAGATAGACAATGATTGATCTAATTAGTTTCTGTTCTTTCTATTCAATAGTTTAGGGTGGGTTATTTAATGTAAGTATCATGAGCAAAACTTATTTAATTTTAATAATTGTTGGAAGTTCTTGCTACACATGTACTCTTATGTCAATTTTTTGGAATTAAGTAATCATTAATATCGTGTGTTGAATATAAAAACTAATGCTTAAAATGTTTTCAACTTATGGAGCATATTCACCGTAATCTATATATAACTATCACTATCTTTGTGCAGCTAAAATTGTATTTACTTAATTACGGTTTATCTTTACAGTGTATGGTATCTGCTGGACTTTGGTGCAATTACTTTATGCAAGGATTACTCTTTGGAGCACCCACTGTAATTATAGCACAGATAAGAAGAGAAGCGAATTCTAAGGACGCAGTCACAGATGAAATGTCGTCATGGTTATGTAGGTAAATCAGTTAAAATTTAACATACATTTAATTAAAAGTAAACTATAATTTAAGGACGTCTATAGCTTTAGGAAAACATATTATTATCCCTGTAAATCTGATTGTGTAAAAGGGACCGATAAGAAATAACTGCTTACTTCAGAGATCCAAATGTTAATACGATTGTATGGAATACTAAGAATGGAGAAGGTTGAAATAAATATATCAATTGAATTTAACTGCCTGATTGACTCAATGACTGCCTCGCTGGTCGTGTTGGTTGCAAAAGCGACTGCCGATCGAGAGGTCCTGGTTTCAAATCCCGAGTCAAGTACTATTGGATTATTTGAAAAATTAAAATTTTTAATAGTGGCTCGGAATTCGGACTTGTACCCGGTGTATGGCAATAGCCTCACCACCTATTTCATAGGAGGACGTAAACGAACTGGTGAAACGTGGGCGAATACTACACTTTTATGCTTACCTCTTTGGAGGATACATGCGTGATGTTACGTTACGTTTTTTATATCAATGAAAGTTAAAAAAGTGGTAGCAGTGGCAGAAAAGGTAAGCGAAAGTAGCTAAATCTATTTGAACAAGCTATAAGAAGTTATCTTTATGTGGCAAGGGTTATGAACTATAATATTAATAAATATGCCTTCCGGCCTAACAGAAGGCTAGAGGAGCAACAGACGAAAGAGAAAGAGAGGAGTAACTAAGAAAGAAACATTGCAAAAATCAGTTGAGAATACTGTGAACACTTTGTGTAAATACGATTATATTGCGATACTTGAATCGATAACCGGTGTTGTATTTACTGTATTGATGCATAGATAGTACACGTAAATTAGTGAGCTCATTAGGCTATGATTATCTAAACTTATTGGCTATTTGATACATCTAGTAACTGATAGCTAAAATCGGGATTGATGAATTTGTTTGTAGATTCCTTTATCATATTTTACTCTATACAATTATGTGATACCCGATAAGTGTTATTTAATTAGCTTTAGCCTCACTTAAAATGGCAGTTTCAAATTTTAAAAAAATTTGGGCGATGAAATACGTTTCTAATTGCATTATATTGTAAATACAAATATCTACATTAAAAGTTCGTTATAATTGCC
>DVOY01000806.1:0-10269 GCA_018237585.1 Apyrrothrix maculosa
TGATTTTTTCCAGACAATGGGCATATCACCAGTAGTTAAAGATAAATTGAAAAGGATAGTGAGGGGTGTGGCAAGGTGTTTAGAACATTCTTTGAGAAATACAGGGGGCAATCCATCGGGCCCACATCCCTTCTTAATATCCAGATTCTTTAAAAGTTTTTAAATAACTTATACTAACGGCACTAAGTAACACTAACAGCCAAATTCCTGAAGTCTCGCTCGAGACTCGTGGCAGCGCCCACTTAAGGCTGCGGTCTACTATTTTCATGAAAAAAACTTCCGGAAATGAGAATACAGTATTTTTCAGCTAACCGTCAAAACAAAGTTAACCTCGTTACTGTTTAATTTGTGTAGTCGCGGTGTGTGGCCGAATGCAAACATGTTCATCATATTAACATAATATCATAAATGCTGTTTGATAACATAATAAAGGAAGGAATCGGGAGCCATAGTTTATTAATGTAAACGGAGCCGTTATTCAATGGATTTCAAAATAGATTGTTTTTCATCGCACATATTTCCATCTCTCTCTATTATTAGCCTCTTGTATGATGGAAACACAGAACAACCTTATATTTACAAAAATTCCTTTTTATCTATTCCATACAAATGTTAAGACGTTCGGTACACATTATTCGGCACGAACAGTGCGAAAAGAACGCATTAATAACGTATTAATTATACATGTAATAAGACCAATCTATTCTTAAATCCATGCCCGATTAGCTCGTGTAACACATGAATATTTATGCACTCATTCGCCATTGTTTTCTGGATAACAATGTAACTCATCAATTTTATGGATAAAACAAAATGGATGACGGAATGGCGGAGCGGATACTCCGGCTGTGAGATTAATTCTGCAATTAAATATTTAGTTATACGCAACATATTGATCATCATGATTAATCCTCAGATCATTCCACTGTGTCCTCTCAGAATAAGAAGGGTTAAAGTCATAGTTTGCCACACTGGTCAAATACGAGTTGGCAGTCTTCACGCGCCTTTGGTTTCCTCACGATATTTTCCTTCATCTTTACAACCAAAGTAACATCACGCTTTTAATCCCCGAAGAGGTTGACAGAGGACTATAGAACACTGCCACGTTTCATCAATTACGTTTACGTCCCACTATGGAATAGGGCTGAGCCTAGTGCCACGCACCGAACACAAATCCGCACTGCGAGCCTCTAACAAGCATTTTAATAATAATATTGATCACGTAATTATAAGGAGAAGCGGTAGCCGATCCGTTTCGAATTTACACTCTCGTTACGTGTATTTGAATCATACTGTGCTTTTTCAAAAATTACATATCAAGAAAAATTACCATAAAATCTGCAAATCTTATATTTCTCCGTAACGTTCTTCAAGGTGCTAAAGTCTACCAAACAATATTTATCTTTAATCCTTCTTATTCTAAGAGCAGGCCGGTGTCAACAGTGGAACGTTCAAAAAGTTAATAATGATGTTGAACTCCTTGAAAGAACCCAGTGTTAAACCTAAATATTATATTGGAAACTTCGTAAGACTGAAATCTAGAAATAATTTCAAACTGAGACTTTCCGAGGCCTTGCGTGATGTGTGTTACAAAGGAGGGCGATTTCCAAAGCTGATATAACATTGAGAGAAACATGCGACGTAGTACGCGCCCAATTCTTTAGTTAGCGTTATTCATAGGATCGACAGGCGAAAGGCGAGGCGAGTTAATGCCTATGCATTGAAACCAAAAATTGAGAGCTTTTTTAAGCTTTGTTCAAAGCTTAAACTCAAAGAAGTCGAATGAATGGTCAAATTAGTTACCGATTCACATACGTTATAAGGCAACAAACTCAAAATAAAACTACACATATTCAAGATTTTTTACAGCAATAACACTCTTCTGTAACTATAATAAGAATCTGTCAGCGATTATAGAAACGCAAAGTGATTTTCGCTCGCAATCCGCTGACAAAATTACTGAAGCAGACACAGTTGTAGGACAGTAGATCTTAACGTGTAAGGAATAGAGGTGGCATTGATTGTTTTTTTGTGTTTGTCATACGTGATCTGGAAGGCCTACTTCTGATGTAACAGATGTTTAACAAAATTCTATGGATGCAGGGCATCTGAACAGTAAGCGTGTGACGTGAACAGGTGTAAAGTATACAATATGTACGCACGTCACATGCGCCATTTAAAATTACTTCTTTATTGGTACAGTTATGTATGTGTGAATTTATTATGTATTATATATAATATTATATATTATGCCAATGTTTATATATTTTGTATTTCTCGTCATTCTTTTGTTTTTTTTTACACGTACCACTACGTTTTTCAACTTTTACTATTCTCCCATGATGATCCCATCCCATATACTGGTGGAAAATGCCACTAGGCATTAAATTCGCCCTTTGCATTGCTGTTATGGTGTACTATAAAGAGTAAATAATAAAAACAATAAATAAATAATTGTTTGTTATCATTTTTGCTATCATTTGTGCTCTGCGATCCCCAACGTGCGTTCCTAACGTAGGGATAATGGGCAGACCTCTCAGGGGAGGCCTATGTCCAGAAGTGAACTACAAAAGGCCATTGACAAATACCTAAATGTGTCTTTTGCTAAACGTATCATTGCTTATTTGTTTAAAATATCACTGGCTATAACGCTGAAGGAAAACAGCGTGAGGAAACCTGCACACCTTAGAGTTAAAAAAGATGTTTTCTAAGGAGTGTGAAGTCTGCCAACCCGCACTTGGCCAGCGCGGTAGACTATGACCTTAACCCTATCATGTGACCGGTGTATGGCAATAGACTCACCACCTATTCCATATTGGGATGTAAACGTAACTGGTGAAACGTGGGATTGTACTACACTCCTGTGTCTACCTCTTCAGAGATTACAGACGTGATGTTACGTTTATGCATGAATCGCGTGAACTAGCTTTTATAGATTACCGACATGTTTTATACTAACAGTATGTAGTAATATTGGTTTCCCGTCTGCGGTTCCGTTGTTTTCCAATACTTATAAATAGTCCTAATATTAACATCACACTAACTGTTCTTAATGACACTAACAGTCCTATTCCTACAACCCTTTTAGGATTTGGCTTCAGATATTTATGGCCGGCAGCAGCTTCTGCGGACTGCTGTCTGGTTGTTTACTGCCATGTTCACAAAAAAAGACTAATTTACTTTTACAATTATCACAAGCCTTCATCTTTGGTAATGTTTATTACTGTTTATTACTGTATAGCTAGATTAGTTTATTCCAAAATATCAACATAAGGGCTATTGGGAAATAACTGTTGACAAATGAAGCTATTATTGTTAACAATTACAAAATGCCCGTGCAAGTACATGTACATCACAGGTAGAACAATTTACTTTTCTCTTAATTTCTAAAAACTGGACTCTTGGCTGCGTCGTTGATCGATTGGTTGCAAACGCGACTGCTGATCGCGAGGCCCCGAGTTCGACCCCCAGCTCGGTTAGTATTGGGTTGTTCTAACTTGAAATTCCTAGTAATAGCTCGGGTTTAAATTTGTGCCCAGCGTATGGCAATAGGCTCACTACCTATTCCATAATGTATAACGTAACTGGTGATATATAGGAGTGTACTACACTCGTCTTCCAACCTCTTAGGGGATTACAAGCGTGATGTTTCGTAAAAAAAACTACTAATTTCAGATCTAATCTAATACATATTTTGACAATCGGATAGATGTCTATATGTTTTTGTTATCTTTTCCAAAATATTTTTTGTTCTAGTATACTTTTACGCGTCATTAACCCGCTAACGCGGATCGAGTTACGCCAGCGAGGGCGGTCCGCAAGACCCGGCGGACTCGCGGGAGAAGGTTAACTTACTGCTTGTACTAGTAACCTGTTTTGATCCTTGTGCACAGATTAATTAAGCTAAACTAATTAGATCGACACATCTTAACCCTTTTACGTAGTACCATACATGTTCATAATTAATTTATTATTAAAATTATATCATCACGCCAGGTCGATTACGGGGAACGCAAAGAGCACATAATGCCAAATAGGTATACCTTACAGATCTTACAGGTCTTTGTTAATTTCATTGTTAAGAACATTATATTCTAGACCAACGAGGCAGTATATATGTACAAATATAGATAATTTTACACACATTTACAGAAAGAATAATCGTGCTCTTTAAACAATTAGATACTTGCCTGGGCGGAAATCGAACCTAAAACCCACAGGTTAGTAGCCAAGGTCGCAATCTACAGGCAAAACAGATTTGTGAAATATACAAAAAAACATATAAATTACAAAAACAAACAGCCGTAACGGGATCTAGTGAAATGGACCGGAGCGATTTGTGCCGGGAACAAAAACTTGTAACTGTACCCGGGCGGTGCAAGGGTTGGTTACCGGTCCGGGACTTCCGACTGTCAGGGTTGATATGCAGTTCCTATTTCATGTGGGCAAAATGCAATACATGTAGTATGCACTGCTCATTGCACTAAAGAAAGCGTACCGTGGACGTTCGATTGGAAAACGTCTGGTTGGACGACCAAGATATCGCTGGAGCGATGAACCCAGAAAGATCTAAAAGCTCTCCAAATCGTTGATTGCCAAAGTAGCAAAATAGCTTAAGGTCGGATATAATGGCGGCTTTTAGTGTCGGAGGCCAAGATTCATTTCGCATCGCTGAGCCAGCGTAAGTTCATTGCTCTCCTGCTTCCTTACAGCCTCATCATAGCCCTCAGATGAAACCTGATGGACTTACATCCCCAGAAATAACCACCACTTACATTTCTTTGTTACATACACCGGTTCCCTGAGGTCTCTCGGCCATAATATGAACACTATCAAAGCCGAGGAAAGGACGCAGTGACGTCCATTAAAGGACGGTTGTGTACAGCAGCGGGCAGATGTGGGCTGATAATCATACAGCAAGTTTATAACAAACTTATTTGACGTCAGTGCGTTAAGTTGTAATGTTGAGAGTTAGCGGAGTTTTATGAAGACGCATTGTTCACGCGTACGCAAGCCACGGCCGTTTTCGTCCTTAATATTCCGAGGTGAACATTTATTCTGTATTTTTGTCTACATAGACATATCATATGTGTACATATGTAATTTTTTTATTATGTATTACATGTTATTTATTTGTAAACGTTACATGTTAATTAAAACAAAACATGCTTAAGTTGTGTATCAATTTAACTCACGTATCATTTTCCGTGACAGTTCGATCAGTTCCAAACCTATTCTAGGCCCTCCTTCATAAGCTCCGTCGCCGTTCGCAACCATGTCGCGTCAAGACAGACTTCATCTCCTCAATCATATTTTAATCATGTACAAGATACTTAGAAATCGTTTATTAGCAAAAGAAAACATCGTCATCATCAGCCTATTCCCGTCCACTGCTGGACAAAGGCCTCTCCAATAGCACGCCACTGAGCTCGATCTTCAGGTCTTAGTATCCAACCGCTGGCAGCCACTTAGCATATATCGTCACTACGCCCAAAACAAAACGTATTTTATTTATTTTCCTATCATTTCATTCCAATTAATTCCCACACGAACCGAGTGGTCAATGATCGTTTACAATAATTACATAAATTATTTATTGAATTTGATTATTACTGAATTATTTATTTCAATTGGCTGTTATGGAAACGAGAGTGTTGATTTTAGCTCGGAGCTACAATTTTCACCTCATAGGAAGCCATGTTTAACTTGTTACGTTATAATGCTATAATGTGGTTAATTCTGCTGACAATGACGCGAGGGTGGGCGCCCTCTGGCTACAGAGTCAAAATAATCAATGTTAATATTATATGAGAATATTTACTCATCTTTTTGTTAAAACTCCACTCAAAGCACTTTGTGTTCAAATTCAATATAGATTGCACTCTAAGAAAAAGCAGAGACTGTTTAGTATAATTTTATATTAAATCAAAAAGTTAAATGTTAATGACTGTCTCGTTGGTCGTGTTGGTTGCAAGCGCGACTGCCGATCGAGTGGTCCGTGGTTCAAATACCGGTTCGTGTACTATTGGATTTTTCTAACTTAGATTTTCTGGTAGAAATTTCTAGTAGTGGCTCGAAGTCTGCATTTATGCCCTGTGTATTGCAATTGACTCACCATCTATTACATAATTGGCCGGAAACGTAATTGGAGAAACGTAGGAGTATACTACTCTCCTCTGCCTACCTCTTCGGTTATTACGGGCGTGATATTACGTGTATAAATGTTAATGAGATATTTTCATCGACGTTATCGTCATCGAGCCTTTTATCGTTCCATAAATAAACCAGGATCTCCTGTGGGAGTGAGGAGGGAACGTATTTATCTGCCACGCTAGCCAAGTACGGGCATGTAGCTTATAGTATGTAAAGTAATCCTAAGTTATTTATGACCCTTCCTTTTTAAAGATCAACCGGGATAAGGGCGAAAGTAATAATTTCAATACCAAATCGGTCAAATTTCAAAGGAGGTTTTAAAGCCACTACTACATGTAGTGAAATACTTAGCTAGTAAATTGCACTGTGTTTTATTTACGTAAGAGTAAGAATTTTATTGATGTGGACCAAAGTGCAAAATCATTAATTTACAAGAGACGCTCCCAACATTCAAATCTGTAATACGTATCCAACGGCAAAGCCAAAGTACGAGTAACTTTGTATGAATGAATGATGAAACTTTATGTATGTGTTTGTGCATAATGAAACTCTGTGTGTTCAGTGAAAAGACTATGTCCTTTATCTATACAACAGTAAGTTTTTTTAAGTTTTTTTAAGTTTGTAGTTTAACACATACGTGTTACCATTTGTCTGTTTTTCAATACTATAGCCCTTATGTGTCTCAAAGTAACCAGTGACCTCTTAACAAAGGGTTTTTCTGCGGTAAACGGGATCTGCTCTTGCCACAGGTACTTCGAGGGCTTAAAAGTTGTATAATGAAAAGGAACACTTATCCCCAAGGATGCTACCATCACGCAACGCATTGACTACCAGTATTTTTTGTACAATTATCGGTTTTATTGTAGCAAAGGCCAACATTAATGTGGCGAGAGGCAATTCCGTTGCTCGAGTTTCTGTAAGTCTCTGTATGATCGCGAATATTTTGAAATGATCGATAAAAACACAAGGGCATGTATGTTGGTAATAATGTTATATAGTTACATATATAACATTACCAACTTACATTTACTAAAAGTTACTTGGGACAATTATATACACTGCCATTTCATTCCAAACTACCGGAGCCTATACTAATAACCAGACAACTGATATACACAATACAAACATACATATACTCACGCCAAGTCCCATACGGGGTAGGTAGAGAGCACGGAGTGACTAATATCTCTATCCTCACAAACCTGCCGTGCTTCTTCCACATTCATCGCGTCACAGGTTGAATAGATGTCAAGTCACTACTTTCTGGAATACTTGTAGGGATCAAACCAATAACCGAAGTTGTTATTTGAATATATTACAGATCTATGTAGTTTTTATTTAGATATCGCTTTAAATTTTCATAAGGTAAAAAATAAACAAATATATACTTCTGGTCATTTTAAAATAATATTACATGTATTATCAGAAATATATTTAGCGATGGAAAAATGCTGTCTAACACAAAATGCTTAGCTGTCTGAGATAACGTTCAGTAATGGACACTCATATACCGGACAGCCGGAAATCCTCAAAGCATAATAGGATCGACGCAAAACCAATATTAGCGGATTATTTACAGCGTAACCGCAATTTTATAATGACAAATAGGTGGTCAAACAAAAACTGAATTTGCAAGTCAGTGCGCAGGCGCCGACCACCGCACGAGACACAAACTTGCCCAAAAAAACTGTCTTTGTCGCTAACCGCAGAAAGATCTATTGGACATGGCTAAATTTGAGGTTACTTTTGTAGCATAAACGAGAAAAAACCCTTATTACCACAGCATAAGATATATTTAAAAATATTCTCAATTCATGGTAGCCATTTCAGTTTGCCGCCAAATTTAAGCAAAGTTACCTTTCACGTGATCGAAAATTAAAGTTATACTATTTTGAATTCTATGTCACTGCAATAAGTAACTAAATAGATATATAAGAGAAATTGTTCATTTGTACCTAACTGGCTAATTATGACACGCTTCATTTAAAAATATTGTTCGTCATAGATGACAAAAAAGCCTTTGTAATCTCCGGTTTTGTCGGAAATATTTGTTTTAATAACCGATATTTCATCTGTGGCTTGCTTTTCGATGACAGTTTCTGTAAATTTGGATCGGCCGGCTATTAATTGTTGCGTAAAAAATGGTGAAAGTTGGGCATATTTTTATTTGTCTAAAATTACATGCTTAAATACACTACTTATTTTAAATTACCAACAATAATCGCGCATCACGATCGTAAGTACAGCGTAGAGAAAACTTATGGAAACAATAATTCTAAAATTTTATTGCTACAACGAACAAAATGACATTTTTTTTTAATTCATGGTAGACAGAAGCTAATTATTTTTTCGTTCACTCGTGCTCGAATTTCAATTCACTTACATTAACTAATATTAGAACTTGAAAAGATTTAAAAGAATTAGAAGTAAAAAGCATTACTGTATTGCCGAGAACTAGCACAAATCTTATTAACAACTTTCGCTAGCTGGATTAACTGACACCAACAGTCCTAATCCGACAGTCCTATTCGAAGTCGATTGCAGTTATACAGATGTTGGCTGCACTTGTGATAGTTGTCTTAAATATTAAGCTTAAGTAAATATGTTATGTAATACCTACATCATCGTCATCATCAGCCACTACTGGACATAGGCATTCCTTGAGCATGCGGTTTGGGGATCTCAAGGCTTTGCGCGCCACTTATGCTGCTGCCCGTAGAAGACATTTAGCTGTGCCTAGGCAGGCCGCGCCACACTGCGATCTGCCAGCACCTACCTACATAAATAAACTTAATAGATAGTATGAAACGCATCCATTATTTATTTTGAGCTTTAGGTTCACTTTTTTCTAAATTTCGCCTACAAACTTTGAAAAGTGATTATGCCTGATTATTGGGTGCGATCGGGCGCGGGTTCGGTGTCCGATTATAGATATTTTCGGTTAAGAACGTGGCGGTGCCCAATCGATTTTTGGCGTGTAAATAATGAATTATAGTGTGTTTGTTTTTGTTTTTCATGATTACATTGGCGCCTTGTTAACATTGTCAGCTGCTTCTATGTGATTTTTAGTTTTTGTCTATGGTCACACAAATTATATCTCTCTTGACTGATGTAAAATGTTGTGTTGAATTTCTAAGTTATGAATAAAATTTAATAAAAGTACACATGCATTTTTTTTAACAGGTGTACATTTCATTATAAATAAATTATTATTTGTATACAATTTTATTTGTTTAAAAGGGTTACATATAATAACGGATAAATGTATAGCGAAAGAATAATACGGGAAAGGTGTGGTTGCCCAGAGATCCAGAATTCAGCTTCAGCCTCCCAGTCCGGGTGGCATGGGTTGAAATCCTTGATAGACAGGTCCTGTTCATAAGTCTTGAAGCGGTGTCGCTTATTTCTTATTAAATGAAGAATTGATCTATTACTATGGAAATCATTCGGTGTTAGGTATATATTTTTACAGAAGTACATGTCTAATTAAAGAAATTGGATTATATATTTTTAAGAATCCGAGTATTCAATACAAATCAATGTACGGGGAGCAAATTATTTTTCCAAATGATTGACTACTAGATCTGAATAACCCATGATTATTAAAACGGCAGTTACAATTATTGGAAACTGGTCGAAAACAACAAAAAAGATCAATAAAATAGTTTTACAAGATGGCGTCTATAAAGCGCGGTCTGTAATTTTTGGCGCCATTTTTTTAACTCCCAAGCACGATTGAGTAATATTCTTATATTACCTCACAAAAACATTCGATTCGAATAGTTTTGAGTCTTATGTCTTATACTTAAAGCCTAAATAACTCGTTTTGATAAAAAGAAGGTGGTATAATTTTAAAACCAACAGCGGGCGTGTGAAAAAATGGCTTGTCGAATATTTTTCGTTAATTAGATTGTAAAATTTCATGTGAAGGCGATATTTTGTAAGGGTACGTTTATAGGGTAGCGATAAAGGGAAACTATAAACCACAGATTTTTTAAGCGAGACAACAATTGGTAAATTATAGGTACTCAGTTTCTTGGTTGAACAACTTTGGGTCTGATCACATGTAGTATTCAATGTTTAGGATAAGTACCCCTTTTTTAATGTGCTACGGTA
>DVOY01000807.1:0-10264 GCA_018237585.1 Apyrrothrix maculosa
TAAACTTACCAAATTTTCCATGTGTTGTTTCTTCTGTTGCAGTTCACGCAGTTTCATCTGTAGCAAGCGACTTCGCTCATTCAACTCGCTCTCGTCATCATCCGCTTCGCTATCACGACCTCCTATTGCCGCGTCCTGAAACATATATTACGTCACAAATTCAAAACAACTGTCAAACAAATTCATTAACAGTTGACATATTATAAATCTAATGCTTCGCTGATCGGGTTATAGAACAGTCTCCCTAGGAAAAAAGGGTAAATGATCCGCCTGCAGAAATGCAGTGGAGGCGGTGCGATCAGAAAACCCTAGAGATTTACGGGTAACATTTGGCTGAAAAGGCTGACACTGATGAATACTTCACATTTATAGCTGCACTCTAGGATTAAGTGATGAAATCATGTCATGACAATCTCTACCTAGATAACAGCTGTTGTGTTCTGTTTTTTAAAATGACATAAACCGACAGTTCGAAGGCGCTAGCGGTAGGCATTGATAGTCGAAGTCAGATGGCGGGAGGGGAAATGACTTTTCAAGATCATTTCTGCTCATTATGTGTAGGATGCCATAGTTATCGAAATTGTACAATATAATATACATAAATCCTCCAAGTTACCTCGCCGCTGACAATATTGCCGTCGCGAAGAGAAAATCGTTCTTCATGACTGTGGTTGGAGCGAGTAGACCGGCCGTGATCGTTCTCAATGTTATTAGCAGTCATTTGTTGGCCGGTATGCAAGACTTCAGATGGTTGTGGCAAAGTAGTGGCGACGCCAATTTGATTTGCAGCATACAATCGGTTGGCTTGATTGTAATTGGCGCTCTGTGAGAGGTTCTAAAAGAAATGATGTTGAAATATTTGAATGTTTAATATTGAGTATTTTACCGGAATTTAGAGAAATCACTTGGTATAATATCATTTTTTTATATAAAACAATACTTTTAACACATCATTAATTAATTAACACATAATAAATACTTTTAACACATCATTAATTAATTCAAATTACCTGCATCCCTCCAAAATTGTCATGAGATGTTGATGGAAGACTTAAGTCCTGAGGTTGTCTTTCCTTATTTATTTCATCTAATTGAGCCTTTGCCTCGGCCTAAACAACAATTTACATGTTTTACTATATATTTTAACTACATTAAAAAATAACGCTGAATTAAATTATTTTAATGTACCTGGTATTTCAGCAATCTTTTTTGTTGCTGCTTCAGGGCTTCCAAACGCATTTGTGAAATTTCCATTTTGTTCTTTATCTCATTTTGCCAAATTTCATTCTCACTGTATGTTGAACCATTACTCTGTACTGATACTGGCCGAACTACGACATCCTGCTAGAAGATACATTTTAAGGTTAAAAGCCACAGATACTGACATCACAGATACCACATCAGGAAACCATAGACACAGATATCAGTATTGTCAATACAATTTTAGAGTACAAACAGATTAGAAAAAACTATGTACATAATATATTAAGTTCTATAAATACAACACTCATCAAACAGAATTTGCCATATAACCAGATTCAAGACAATTAGAAATGGTTATGTATAGTTAAAAGAAATCTGAAAATCAACACATGCTTTGCATCACTTCAATCCACAACATATAACACACATTGCAGATACATCCACAGACCAAAGGCTTGTCTTCATTGGTGCTAGCGTTTGGAGCATTTTTATTTTTATTTCTCATCTCTTCAATCAGTGCAACCTTTTCTAAGCATGAAAGTATATTTTTTTTCATTGCTTCATTTAAGTTCTGATCATCTTTGTTACTTTCCAATTCTGTATATGGAATAGATTCTACTTCTTCTATTTCCAGTTCACTCCCTTGAGCAGTATCACATTTTTCTTGTCTATCATTTTCAACCTTTGGATCTTTATCTGTTTGTAATTCTTCACTTTTTATATTTGACATAGATTTGTTTAGCTGTTCATTCTCAATGTTAGTTACTTTTTTGAGATTGTTGCTGATGACCCCAGTGTCATTAACATTTTTGTGATGATATAATTGATCTTGATTTATATGTTTATCCACCGAAACAGCATCTGCCTCCGTTCTAATATCACTAGACTGAACCTCATTACTTGCCTCATCTTCTGCATTTGGTACTTCTACATTATCAGGGACATTTTCTGTCAAAATACCTTGAAGTTTGCCCTCACTTTCTTTTAACTTCATGACCATTTCTACTAATTCATCATATTCTTCTTTAGTATGCTCAATAAAAGCCTAAATTAAAAAGTTTAATGAATCATGTACATAATAAGTAACAGTAACTTAAAAACAGTTTGGTATTTATTCTACTTACCTCATCTTCAGAATTGCGCATGGTATCAACAAGAGAAGATGTAACTCTTATGTATTCTCTTATCTGGCCAAGACGACGTTCTACTGCTGCTGCATCCGGACACGCAGCTACTATCGCTTCACCTAGAGCTCGTGCAGAGTCCCTATTTACCTGAATATGAAAGTTATTAACCATGAATTTTATAGCAAATATGTAATATCCACACCACCGTTATCAGTTTTTACTTACATGGTTGTTTTCATTAACATTATTAAAACTTCCTTGTCCTTGTTCATACATGTTATTCGTTAAATTTACAGTCTTCGTTCCACCTCGAGAAGTTGTCAGTGGGGGTGTCGAGTTATTGTTATTTGTATGACTATTTACTTCAAGAGTGTTTCGAGGAGCATTCAAATTTCTATATAAATTACTTCTGTTCTGTATTGGAGCCTGTAAGAGCAGCAAATAAGATTATTTATAAAGTGTAATGGCAAGATACATTATGTAATTTGGATACTTTTACTTACATTGAACTGTTGAGTCATATTCCCTGCAATAGCATTTGGAGTTGTTGGATTAACTATCATTATTGCAGCAGCAGCATGGTTTGAATGGGGATTCAATCCTTGAAATGTCAAAATAAATAATAATCTTCTATACTTAATATTTACATATACAAAGCTGACTACTGACTACATCAAAATCATCAACCCATTTATTATCCCACTATGGACATGAGTCTCCTCTCAGAATGAGAAGGACTAAGGCATTACTGCCACTCTGGCCAGGTGTGAGTTGGAAGACACATTTCAGAGATCATTATGGAGAACTCTGTTTGCAGGTCTCGTCACAATGTTTTCCTTCACCATTACAGCAAAGGATATATAATTTTAAAATGAAAATGTTTGTAAAGAGGACTCCTGAAGTAGGAAGCCCACCCACTAAGTTATGAGCGGTAGCACAGTGTGTCTCTTTTAATATACAATGCAACTTGTACAAAATAAATAATTAAATTGTTTTTACTGTTTATTCTGCAACACTTTCTAACTTAACACATTATTTAATGTGAGCATTGTATAAAAATACAGACAGTTGTTTTAAAATATGTAGTTTGCCATATCCTGTTTTACTTACACTAAAACTTCATACACAATTCAACATGGCACAGTAAAAAATAAGATTGAAAGAGAAAAAATAATTGATACATTAAATGTTAGCAATGTAATAAATAATATGAAATTTAACAGAAATTTACACATTAGTATCTTATATTAAAATTTAAGCTTAAAATTATTTCTTTATTTGAAATTACTTTATTAGTAACAATATGCATACTACCATTTTGCATTTGATGAGCATAAGGGTGTAGTGTGTGAGAAATTGATGCACCTGCTACATCATCATGTTGGTCAGTTGTTACATTCTCTCGGTTTGGGACAGTCAGGGGCAGGGCACGAGGCTGAGGTCTCACTGGTACAAACCTCCCAAACCCACTCTCAAATGCCACTGTGTTGTCTAAAATGATATGTAAACATAAAAAAAATATCTTGATTCTTTCATTAATCAAGCATGTACAAACATTCACTAAAGACACTCACCTAAATCAGTTAGTTCCTGGTCTGATGTATTGTTACTCTGCTTTCGTGAATGATTACTATTTGTTCTAGTATTGTAATCAGAAATAGGCACCCAGTCCAGAGAAGTCTAAAAATTTTGTAATTTTGCACTTATAAAACCAAGTCAGTTAATGCTAACTATGCCAAACTTGAACTATCCTAACCTAACCACCAGTACCTTTTTCAGACTAAATTTAGAGAAACAACCTCCCATATGGCACTATATATTTTAGCACCACATAATTCATTTATATGCTAGTACTAAGTACTGCTTACAAAGCATTAGCTATATATTAATACGAAATTCTAATATTCTGTGTGATTTGATGTTTCAAGTTATAGTACATTGGCAATCATCCAGATTGCATAGCTGTTAGAATTGCTAAAAATAAAGCAGTCATGTGTCCCGAAAAAACTTCAGACTGTTCACTGTACGTAACCATGTGAGTGGGACTCCGTTTGTCATAATAAAATGATAAAGAAATTGATCGAATTATTACCATGATGAATATTCAATCATAATAAGAGAGGGCTCCGTAATTTTTTTGTTTCTACAATATGTCTTGTCAATAATAAAATTTTAAACAAAAGGAAAGTGATATTACCGTAACCAGATTGGTGGTCATGTCTCTTCGTGTAGGTGTCACAGCCTCCTGCGGTACATTGCAATTGTTCCGCACTTTCGTCTTGGGGATAGTTCCCGTTTGTCCCGAATGCCGCTCCTTATTACCAGGAGCCATAACACGGATTTTTTTTGCGATACCTCTATATCGACAACTATTTTACAGTAGGTATGTTACAAAACATTTTAAAGGAAGGTAGACGGCAAGGAATACTTTGGCAATTCGTATGAATAACATGAAAGTGAATGGTAATAATGTTATTTCATCTTTATAACATGAATGCGATCTAAAATATAGTACATATATTTTTTATCCGTTTTCTAACAAAATTTCGACAATCCAAGTCGACGCAGATGTATATGACATTAACAAATGACGCGTTCCAATTTAACTATATAACCAATTTATCCAAAAGTTGAGTATATGTTTTTTTTATTACACCTAGCATTAAAATACTATCAGTATGTTTAATTTTTATCTGTCTCTTATAAACTAATGTATTTTTAATATATATGAGGGTAAATACTTCAATTCTGTAAACCACACCACACCACCGCCACAGGAAAATATGTACATATAATAAAAGAGAATTATAGTGTAACGTACCTAGCGTCATCTGGGTGGTTGCCTTACGAGACTGGCGACCACCACATTCAATAGTATAATTTGTGTGGCAGTAGTCTACCTACAGACCTTTTTGAACTTAACTTTGCTTAGCAGTTAAGATTACATATTATTGGAAGCATTTTTAACTCGGCGACACCGTGTTGGTTGGCGACGCTTCCGAATTTATAACGTAGCCAAAGTGTTACCAGTTCAAATTTTTTATCATTGTTGTAAACATATAAAGTCCAATATAAGAATATGTATTGTTTGTATTATTACCAAATTATTACCAATTACTCTATGTATTGTTACCAAATCATGGCCCACTTTGTGTATAAATTTTAAACATAAATGGCATTAAATAATTTGCGTACCGTCTTATACGTTTAACTTAAAACCATTTTAAGAAAATTTTCATGTAAACTACGAAATTTATTAATCTATAATCAAAGTGGTAATTTGTTCATAACACTGCGCTCGTCCATCTTTTACTTGTAAGTCCACATGTATGCATGCTGTGTGCATTATGCCTGTTCCACGCATCAAGAACAGATTTGCTTCTTATTTTGAAAAAGGTGACGAACACCATATCGGTCAACCAAATGGTACGGGTTTTTCATTACTCATCAGAGGATCTTATTCACATGCTCGTCGCATGTATTCATTCGGTTGTAATCATTCATGCCTGTATTCATTCGGTTTGTTATTTCTCGAAGTGTTGCACGTTTTTATAATGTACATAAATATTCCGTGTACCTAGTGAACCAACAATATGGAATCGTAAACATAACATCACAAAATTATTAACTAAACTACGTAATATATATAGTACACATAGAAAAATAGACACACTGCTAACTATTCGCTGTGCTATTTGATTAAAATTATAATTAGAAATGATATAAAGATATTTGTGCCTTATTTTAGTCACTCTACTTTGGTATACATTTAGATAATAATTAATTGTGCTGTATAAATAAATAGCCGCGGCTGCAATAATTTCACATTTATCTTTGTCAAACTGCTAATACAGAATGATCCATATGTCAATGAATAAACAGCAACCGTCAAGATCTTCTTACTTTGGTACAACACGCTCGCACTTCGTGTAAGCCGGCTTTAGACTCAACTTGTTTATACGTCGTAGTCGAAGCAAAGAACGAGACTCACGAGACACTCGCATTCGCGTAGTTTAGCTCATGCGAGTTGTACGTGTCGATATAAAAATGTTGCTATTTTAAAATTTCGTCACAACATATTTTTGTCGAGTTGTTAGTTCAAATATGATGAACTATACGTAGTGCCAGTGACTATAATATAGTGTAAAATAAACTTTTATTCATTTTGTGACTGTGATTTAAGACTCAGTTTTTTCCAGTAAGTTGAAATGAAGTTTTTCATTGTTTTGCTAAGGACTCTTTCACAACACTGTAATATGTAATTAAATTTAATTTTTTTAAATGTTTACCGAGTCTTATATTGTTTATATTATATTGAATATTGTAATATTTAACACACGTTAGAACATGATGTAAGAAATAGTAGACGTATAGTTAAATTCATTTCAAATATTCGTATTACTTATATATTTTTTGAATAGAAAAAAACTCATAAAGTTAGGAAGGAATAAAATTAAAATTAAATCACAGTTGGTAGATTTTTTAAACTTCGAATGGAATAAACGGGAGAATATAAACGACATATTGCATATATTGCGTACATGAAAAATGTTTTAGAATCTCATAGTTACTCATAATAAGGTTCATATGTAATTGAAGTCGAAATGCATAAATTAATATGCAATTGAAATTATAAAAAAACGTAACATCACGCCTGTAATCCCCGAACAGGTAGGCAGAGGAGTGTAGTACACTTCCACGTTTTACCAGTTCCATTTATGTCCCAAAGTTGAATAGGTAGTGAGTTGGGTCTATTGCCTCCGAGCCACTACTATAAATCTAATTTTACAAAAAGAAGTAGAACAGTACAGTAGAACTCGACCCAGGATTTGAACCCAGGGCCTCTCGATCGGCAGTTACACGCGCAACCAACACTACCAACGAGGCAGTCAAATTCTAATTATTGTCAATTGTATACGTTTATGAAATTACAAGCATTACTTATTGCTTACGCTTCTGCTAATCGTCGTTTGCGGTTGTATGAACTCCTTCTCCCTCAAGAAAACTATGTCGAATTTCTTTTCAATCGTGGGGTCTGTTCCTTTCAGTTCCAGTCCGCAAGCACTCCCAAGTATTTCCACTTAATCCACCCTAAGGGATCGATGACACGAGGAAAGACATAGTAATGCACCCAACTTGATTACTTTGCTGTTTCTAAGAGCAGCCGTAACAATAAATAGGGCTAAAAATAGTCGTTTTTAAAATTTTTAGAATTCAATCATTCATTTTACATTATCTTGTTCAGATTGCTCAGTTGGTGTACGATTCTTATCCTAAATGAAAATAGAAAAAATGAAAATAGTAATTTGGAGCTCTTATTATAATTTAAGAAGACATCATTTAATGTCATATCATGTTACCTACAGATATGAAAAATTACTAGTACCTAACTGTTATAATTTCAAAATTATTACGATTTTTATAAAATACCTGTACTCCAATTGTTCCATAATATATTTTTCCTTCGGTTTCTCTTTCTTGTAATGTAAACCATCAGTTAGGAAAGACACGATTATAATTACGTAAAGGTGCATTTACACTTTTACAGTTTACCGAAACGGTTTTTGTATACGGTTACCAGCGGGCTATGCAGACATATGTATATATTCACGTGCTACTGCAAAACCGGATAAGGTTCAAAGTGTTAAAACAGTAAGTAAACCATATAAGAAAACCGTTTCGGTAAACCGTATAAGTGTAAATGCGCCCTAATTTATGTACATTTTAGCCACAGGTAAGTTAATTTTATGTTGTGTTTCTGTTTCTTTAAGATTGATTGAATAACAATTTTCTACGTGTGTACCAAACAAATGGGATAACGTTTTGCTTTTAAACAGTAAAACAAAATAACTTTATACGTATAATTTTTGATTTCATTCAAAGCAATTAAGAACTGTTATTTTTATGTATTACGCCAGATCCTTAACAGGATAAGCAGAGATTACCGAGTGAGAAAATCTTGCCAATCCTCATAAACCTGACATGCTTCTTCCACGTATATCGTTATCTTCATACTCGACTTGTTAATTATAATAGGAAGTGTATATTTAAATGGCATATCTAAAATGCAAAGTATTACCGAAACAATATAACTGAAATGCAATTATTGTTACACAATTACAATTTTTGAATAACAAACAATTATGTACAATAGCTTAATACCCACACTATGCGAGATGTAACCATCCATATCTCCAGTCCCACATAGCGCCCAGGCTTGTGTTTCTAATGCCATTTAGTTCCTACTCACTGCGAGTTTTTTAATTGGTATACAGTTGTAACGTAAACGGGCCGTAAGCCGATTTTTCTGAATAAGATAAAATGTAAACAACTTGTTACTGTAAATGAAACATGATCTTTGAATTACGCTATTTGACTAAATAATGCGTAGGTATTCAAACATACAGATAAAAAATGATAAAATTGTGAAAATACATTCAGAAATTTTCGTTACTGTTACCCAAATAGATTTTAAGAAAAGATTAACGTTATAGAAGTCGCAATTGAAAATTATTTAGCACCAATTATTCACCACATACGATCATTTTCTTTTACGTTGTTTACAAACTAATAAAAAAGAAAGGCACCGTGTATTTGAAACAGGGGGTGAGAAGGGTGTTCAACAGCGTGGCATGGTCGCCGTGCCGTGTAGGAGTGCCTCGTGACCTAAAAGCCGAGTTTTCTGTTAACAGATATTATTAACAATCCACAAATTGTCCTCGCCACACCTTACCTGAGTTAAAATTGTACCCATACTTCTAGATTAATTTTTGAATTAGCACAGCGCCATTTCTAAACATAGAAATAGTACCTAGTTGCACTTAAAAAGCGAAATTTAGGTATGGAAAAGGCAGTCTTTATCGTTGAGGAACATGTCAGCAGTTGTCTCGTTTATTTCCGTCTGACTATATCAAGAGGTGGGTAACCTTTGAACAACAATACGTACGGTCTTATTACAGTGTCAGGTATATATATAAAAGACATTTTGGTGACTATTTCGCGGCAAGTGTGTTGTGATGTTGATGTCAGCGGTGACGTAATACCATGCCGTGCTCGAAGTAGTAACCGGTTCCACCACCGCCTCCGACCTCCAATTATGCTAATGTTCTTCCTCTCCAATCCCATGACCACCACATAAGTTTAAATCGGTGAAATATTCACACAGTAAAATGTGTTGTTTTTGCGAAACTCATTGCAACGCAATGACAACGTACTCACGCAAAATGAAATAATTTTTCGTTGATAACACGTCGAATTTGTGTTTAATCGATTTCTCTAATTCATTAATTATAATATTTTGACTTTATTATTCGGTAAAAAGTAAAGAAAGCGTAACCACATTCATAAAGCGAGGGAGAGTTTCAAATTGTAAACATGTACCACGTTCATCTATCACTTTTATTAAAACCTGAATAGGTATATGCCTTATGTTGAAATAACCTGTAAATACGCGGAAAACGAAATTGTCTAAAAACGTGATTATTAACTAGTATTGTTAAAAAAGAAAGTATAGTATAGTAATAAAAAAGATAACATAGCATCTCAGTTGGTAAATGAAACATCACCGGCCTAGTTGTTTGCGGCGTATCGGTGTGGCTCGCACTTCTTATCGGCGTAAAGTCTTGCCCGCCTTGCGCATTTTTAATAAGTTCAGTGCTGGTAATACCAGTTGGAAAAGTCGATTTCACAACGTTGTAATTGTGTAGGTAATGTATGTTAAATTTTTGATGTGATGTCAAATAACAGAACCTTATAGATTGTTATTGTCAAATAATAGAACTTAATAAAAGAAAATGTTTAGGTATATAAAGGTTCATGTTTTTAATGGAAAAAGTACTATTCATCGTGAATGTAACCATTATATACGTACTTGGTTGCATTGATATGATATTTACCGAGTCATTATTAGTTAAGAGAATAATAGGTTTTACATT
>DVOY01000808.1:0-10263 GCA_018237585.1 Apyrrothrix maculosa
GTCAACAACAAATTTTAACTTAAAGGTGGCGGCGTAGCCAGTTGGACCACCACATTCGCCGATTGTGCGTTGTTACGTGTGCAAATACATTTGAATAGAACTAGGCAACGCGTGCAAGTGCACGGATTTCTTTGAATACTTAATTGTTGTCGCACGGCAAGTTAATGTGTCGAGTGCGCATAAATTGCGTCTTAACCTCGCGGAGGTTGTAAGCATTACGAAATTGCAGGAAGCGATCATTTAAATTGGTGTGAGCATTTAACCATTCGGACATTCTGTCAAGTTCATTATTATTAACGATAATATTTTTCTTAATGACAAAATTTTAATTAAAGTTCCTTAAAAATTCGATCATGTACGACGATTTTAATTAATGTTCAAGAGGCGAAATAAGTCAGCCAGGACCGTAGTGGCTAGCAATCCTTAATTTCTGTCTACCCCTATGGTGAATAGGCTGACAATATATATGTATGTAATAACAAAATTATTCACACGTGAAGCTAAATCACCGGTTTCGAAGTGAATATTCACCTAACGAAGTTTATGGGATGCAAATCTACCTACCTGTATTGCGTTTATTCGAATGTATGCATGTCAACTTTCACAATTCACATCTCTGTAAGCCCACACGTCGCACTGCCGCGATGTTTTAATAGAATTATATTTCTGCTGTATATATTGTAGCGTTACCAACTTTTACGTTTAATTAGCTGATTGCTTTCGCAAAGACCGTTCGATTCGAAGAATATGTCCAATGCGTCGATTCGGCGATTGCGAGCTGGTAAGTTGTTAGCTCGCCTCGGGTCAGCAGCGGCTAGTTGAGTGAAATTTAACATTTCATCGGTGGCCGGGCCGTGTAAGTGAATGAAAGGGATTATGGCCGGCGGTTATTGGCAATTTCACCGTGCGCCGCGGCCCGGGGCGGCGCGTTTCCCGGGAGTGTGGCGTCGTGATATCAGTTTTTGCTCGTCCGGCACCGGCCAGATGTAATCGTTGACTTTCTACAGCTGCTCGGTCGCCGAAGCGGTTTCACTTTCAAGCGGCGGCGGAATGCGGCCGGACCTCCGACCCGCGCCCGCCATGTCATCGGCGTGCCTCCCTCTCCCCCCTCCCTCCTCTCCTCCCTTCGTCCCTCTCATGATGCACTCTGATCTCAGCAGACCTACGATGGGTGATGTCTCCCTTCACAAGTGTCTCTTGTTAGGCGAACGTTTCTGCGATTGTTGATTGTAATTTCAAGGGGTTGTGTAAATATACATACGTATGTTACAGATAATAGATGGTTTATGTTGTCAAGTTTATCAGTGACTACATGTAAAAATATTTCACCTTCGCGTGTTTACGACTGTGGCTGCGTGTTTGTACGGGTCGATATGCTGATTTCATTCGCATCGGTGCCTGCTGATAGCGACAATGTCTGAACTTGTTGTGCATACCTTTGCGTCTCGCGTAAGATTGTCACACGTAATTTTTATACGGTATAGAAATCCAACACGTGACACTAAGGGCGCGCAGGGGCAAAGGAAGGGGGGATGGGGGGGGGGCTTACCAACGTCACCACCGAATCACTCAGTGGTTAATTTAGATTCGACACGTGGCCCGAATAGCTGAGTCGGATTCCGACGGCGGCTATCCGCGCTAATATCTTATTCGTGTCATTAGTGCGAAATGCCAGCCGCTTGGCACCCGCGGCGCCGGTCCAGCGTGCCTCGCGGCCGATGCACCGACCTGGCCCGCACCAGCTAAATTCGGGACCGTTGCATCACACATCACTTTCGGTTTCGTTTGTCACGCGGCTATTTTAGATGGAGAGTCGATTATTAGAACTCTGTTTTTAGCCGGGCGGACCGGTCGGCCGCTCCGGTGTCGTCTATGACTAACTATGGTGACACGAGGAAACTTCCACTGATCGATTTAGGTACTATGAGCGACCTCGTACTTCCTATTTAAATGAGACTATAGCTAAAAGAGGACACAATAAGGCTAGAGGCGGGTTTCAAAGTCAGTATGCAAGTATGCAGCGGCCGGCGGTAGCATGCAGTTATCTCGACTTTGCGGAACGAAACCCGATCCGTACGGAGAGGCGCGCGAGCGAGGCCAGCACGTCCGCTGCGACGCCGCCCGCTAGCCGCTGTTCCACTCCGGACATGTTTACAACCTTCTTGTGGCTTTACCTTCCGTTCCCAGTGTGCTCGTGATTTACGAATTCGACGTCCACTTTATTGCTGGTAGCTGTGGAATCGAACTGATTGGTTTCCCATTTCCACCCTAAGATTTGTTACAGTACCTTTCTGCTCCTTATTTACTCGGGTATACTAATTCTTTACCGTCCTGTAATGGGCATTATTGATGCCCTTCGTGAGCGCAAGGCCATTTCGGTGAGCGAATGTTCACCTGCCGTAAAGCGGGTGGGGTTGTGCAAGCGAGCGCCAGCGCGACTATAGCCGGCACGTGGGCGATCGCCCGCTCGAGAACAATCGAGCCTCTCATTTAGCACAACGAGTGTCGGAATGCGGGCTCCCGATATCGTTACAAAACTGAGTGTAACAGCGGGCCAATGTCAACACGGCTACCATGTTGACTCTTGATTGTTCCTATGGTAATGCGCTCGGCGCTCGGCGTGCCCGCATCGCGTATTCGCTGCGCGCACGCGTAGGCGACTAGATTTTCCGACGCTGGTTGGGCCACTCGCATAATGCGGGGGGACGATGTGGCTTAGCGAAAGTCTGGCCGACCTTCGGCGCCTAGATATGGGCGGTAATAGGTACCTCCGATCTCGAGATACACCTGATCGAGATCCGACTCGGATACCGGCTGGTAACGATGCGGTCATGTCGATATCAGAACAGTTATAAGTTACGTCAACGCTCATCGCACATAAATGTGTCATTGACTCGGTGTCGTATATCCTCTTAGAGATCTCATCCACATCGAACGTTTCCGATTACACTCCCAGGTGTTGTCAACAGCTTAACGGATTTATTACTATTGTCATCTCGATATCACGGTTCAAAATCGCACGACTATAGGTCAAGGTAGGTTCACTTGGGAAAGCCGAGGGGTTTAATCGAGAACGCTGAGAACGCGAACGTCACTGTCCCGATATGATCGCTCCGACAGCAGCCGCAGAAGACCTACTCTAAGTGTGAATTTTCGTAGTAAATTTTCCATATGTGCGCATAAAAGATAGTATCGTAATGAGTAACTGATTTTAGAATGAGATCAGATCATACGATGTTTGCCGTACTTTTTGGACCATCTTGAAAAATATGAGATTTATAATGTGCATCGTATGAATGTTAGATTGCGCAGATAAACGTTCAGAAGCGTGTGAATGAGTGAGGCAATAGTTATGGATGACCTGGTATTTGATCATCTCGTGCGCCTGGATCCGGAGTTGGCGTGAATCATAAAGTTATGAGAGTTATAAATGACGCAACGAGTAGGTACACGGACCTTTAAGTAGGTACTCGAAGAAATTCGGCCGCGTCCTTTAAACGAGATTATATTCATCGATTACTGATTACGTCACACGGGAGTCTGCTACTGATCGATTGTTTGTCAAAAACAATGGATAGCGATTTATTGATGTGCGTGACTCAAAAATATTGCTCTCCTTATCCTTCACAAGCGCTAAGTTGTCTCAGTGCGTGGCGGTTGAATGTCGCACTTGTGTGTGTTGTTATCAGAATGTTATTATCTCAAGTTGAACATTCGTCTTTCGTTCAAGGCGAAGGGGCCTCCCGTGCTAATATCGAACTGGCGCGTCTCAGTTTCATTGTTTGCGCTGTTGATGGATGCGTCCGCCGAGTTTCAGTTTGCAATCCCCTGGCCAACCTTGAGCGGGGGTCAGTGACACGGTCGCGATCATCGCGCCCGCCTGTAATTGTATGCTTCCGGAGTATTTCCATTCTCGCCCGGGACCTAGGACATGGTGCGCCACGTGCGGCTCCGCGTGCCCGACGCGCGTCGTAAATGTTTACGACGTTCGATCTATATCGGTGTCGATAAATTCTGTGCGTCGGTTTGTTGTAACCACGGAAGGTGCACCTACTGGCTGCGAATACGTGTGATATGATAAATCAATGATCTGATACGCGCATGATATTCTAAAGCGCACGATATAATAATCAACACAAATTAGATATGGATACAAAAATATTGAAATTTGTCCGCTGTTGTTCCAATATTAATATTTTGATTGCCGCGTTGGTCGAGTGGTTACAAACGCTGATCGAGAGGTTCTAGATTCTAATACCGCGTAGAGCACTATTGGGTGTTTCTAACTTAGAATTTCTAGTAGTAACTCGGAGTCAGGATATGTGCCCGGGGCATTGCAATAGACTCACAACATATTCCATACTGGGATATAAACGTAACTGGTGAAACGCGGGAATGTACTGCACTCCTCTGCTTACCTTTTCGGGCATTGCAGGCGTAATTTACGTTATACATTACCTTTGTTCGGTATAATAGTATACATGTATGTAATCGATCTCAAGAGCAGGATTTATTATCAATAAACGCGCGCGTTTTTTGGTATCACATGCGAGGCGGCAGACCGAAGGCGCACAGTGTTACTTATTGGCTTATCGATTACTATCTCACTCTAATAGTCGATTTTGATATCTCGAAAGTCTCTTGTACTCGTACGTACAGTAGCGTGTCGGTCGATTGTCGACTTTTAAAGTCGGTGTGTTGCAGCAACGAAGACGACTTCGATCTTCAGCTAAATGGCGTACAATTGGAAAGACCTAGGTCCAGCTGCGGGCACGTACAATCTGTTCCATTCGAAGTCCGACGTCTTCGCTCACCAGTGAACGATTGGATTTACTCAGCATTCCTGGAGGATTTATCGGTGGCGCGCGGCGCTACGTAAATATAATTAGAGGGGCGATCTATCAGCCGGGCGCGGCGGAAGGGCGCGAGCTATCGCCGCCGTAAATCTCCGGCGCTCATGACGGCTCAATACGCTCAAGATAGGGAATTCCGCTCACTATGACATATCGTATTTTCACTTTACATCTTGTATTTGTAATTCTTACCGATGTATATAATTACCCATGTATTTTCACTTTACATTGTGCCTTTTACCGATGTATACATTATTTTTGATTAAAATAATTATGGTGAATAAAATAGAGCTTGCTAGAATCACGTCTCTTACATTGTTCTAGAAAGGTCTGTTTATATACAAATTATTTTTAAAATATGTTGAAAACAGACCTTTCTAGAAAAGTACTTTTATTGGAATTGTGACTATAAATAAAGAGAAGGATTTTGAAAAATTTGGCTTCTATAGTTCGTCAATTGTTTTAAACATGTAAACACATTAATGTTACTTTTAGTGTCTGTAAATTTATTGTTATTACCGTTTATTGAGTGTGTTTAAAATAATAATCCATTGTTTTTTCCCTGTTTTGTCCTGCATTATTGAATCATTGTAATAAATTCGCCGAAACGATTCGAATTCTATTTAAAGTTATTGATTTTTCCATACATCATTCGCCGTTCGGTTTATAATAATACCAACGTGGGTTAATCTGGATAGCTATAAAAGATGCTTTTATTATCGTATTCACCGGGATTCGTACCCGTAATCCTCTCTGAAATTCCTGTACCGCCACAACTATGCCTATGTATTACTTTTCCTTTAGTGTTATACAATTTCTTTCATGCATCCATATAAACATATGTACTTACCATTGTAAATTTAAATAAGGCTACGTTCCTCAAACACATGTATATCCGTACGTTCAAATCAACGTGGATCAAAAGTCGCTTCCGCTTCTGCTTAGGTCCGTTTGTCTCCGGGATTATGTTAATTTATGACGTCCTAACTCATTGGCGTTAGTTAAACTTAGATCGCACATTCCTATCTCTATTGGGTGCCACGACCTGGTACTGTTTTTCGCGTTAGGCATGTGCTTTTGTACGTTTGTTTTTCAGTCATAAAACTATCGTAAGTATAGAATTTTCTTGGTGCTCAGGGAGAGGAGAGCGGGGGGCGGGGTGGAATGTAATTTTTTTTGTATATGATGAGCTGGGGTTTGCACTATTATTAGCCATAAAAAACCCCATCGCCAGTTGCATAATGCATGTCACGAGGATCCATAATCCCCGTAGAAAATCAAATAAATTGCGAATTGAAAACAATAAAAAAAACAATCAATTTTATGAAGTCATTGTGGGATAATAAATGGAAGCGTTACTAAACGTATGGGATGTATTAGAAAACAGCGGTCCAAATACGAAAAGAAAGTTCTAGCACCTTCCAAATGTGATATAAAGCTATTAAAAAACCTCGTGTTAAGTATATCAGGTTGCGATCGACAATTTGGAGTACGTTAGAAGGAGTGCCATATTAATAAGTTATGCAAATGTAGAGTTTATTTCAAATAATTATATAACAGATTTAGGTTTTTTTAATTAATATCTAGACGTTATGCATTGAGGTCGCGTTAAAAGGTTTTCATTGTAGAATATATCGATATGTAAGTGTCCTACTCTATTTAGTGTCTTGCAATTCCCTTATGACTGCATACGTAATACACGACATGTATGTATGTGTGTGTGTGTGTATGTGTGTGGATGTATGCGTGTATTTATGTGTGTATTGAGTCGCGAGGGAAGGGAATTTCTTTGTTCTGCAAAATCTATAAACGTGGCGAAATACAATCCTAGGGAAAATAACACTTAATTTAAGTGACGTTTTGAAATACTATAGCGGGCGTTCGCAATGTTTACACCCGACGAGGTTTTATATACGCGTAAACTGTGTATGTGATAGTAATATTACTCCGACGAGAACAACGATGCAATAAAAATTGTATTTATCGCGTCCACTCCGATACGGGGGAAAAATTTCAAATGTGCGCAAGGGAGGTGGAACAAAACGAATTCGCCTATTCGCACAAATGTGACCAGTTACAAAGATTTCATACGTCCATTAAGATCAAACCGTTATTTTCCTACCAACGTGGGTACGTAGGAATGTAAATTTTGTTTAAAGTAAATTAATAAAATTGTGTTAAGACTAAGTTTAGTACCATACATTTTACATATAATATGAACAGATAGCCATTTAAATGCAAGGCGTTTTGTTTTTTTTTTCTTATTTCTTTGACCCTATTATATATTTACTCAATGTACTTTATTATACATATATGTATATCAGTCATCCGTGTCGGGGCGGAGTAAGGATACATTCCCTAACCCCGTGCCGGAATACAGGGTGTCGTAAGAGGGGACTGCAGCCGGCGCGGGCTGATCGCGGTATGGCGCTACCTGCCTATGTGCAGCAGCGTAGGTGGTGCGAGAAGTGCTCTGCAATCCTCAACCCGCAAGCCCAGCGTTTGGATCATGGGCAAAAATCCGCCTATGACCAGCAATGGACTTAGACAAGCTAATGTGTATCACTTAGGATTTTAATTGATATTGAATACAGATGCCTTTGGATTCAATTAGCGTTTTCAAACATGTTGGTTCCGTGTTCGTCTGATGCTTTTTGAAACAATAAAAAAATTATATATGTGATGGGAATGAATGAGAAGATAAAAAAAATCTAATCGAATCGAAATTAAATGCAGAATGTACGCACCAAAAAGACAGTACACAAAAAAAGTTTTTACAATTTCCACTTTGTGTGTACATCTAAAACGAAGAATGGTTTGTATGTTAAAATGTATGTACATATGTTACATTCAATATATGTATGACTGAACTAGTCATCAAACATTTAGTTTTTTTTTTCCATGTTGATCTGTAATCATTTATATAAGCTTATGTGGAAGGCAACAAAGCACCCGCATGTACAACAATAATACATTGTGATATTGCAAATATTCTTCAGATGCCAATATACTAGCGGTAGCTTGTTTGACAGTTCAATTAAAATAAAAATATTTTATAACAGCGCGAGGTTTAATTCGAAGGGGCGCAGTGTTCCAAGCTATTGCTAGGAGGATTGTTTCTGTAGTCGTTCGAAAGGGCTGGTCAGCCGCTTGCACAACGCGCGCGGTATTAGCATAAACAGTGCGGGGCACCGCCCAGTCGTTATGCGCTCTGATGCGATAGGACTCGAGGCGAGGCATCGATGGGTGTCCATAAGAAATGATCACGAACTAAAAGCATAGGTCAAATCATGGATAGCTGCGTCGTGGTAACCGTGAGGGAAAATTTTAAATGGCTCTTTAAAGTCCCAGTCTCTTGTCCGTATCCGGGGTCGAGTGCGAGCAGATTCCCGCGTATACGTCACCCGATAATATTCAAATCAATAAAATTCTTATAGTGTCATGACTCAAAGTAATTACTAACGTTCATTTGCGGTTAATATATCCTTAAGTTCAGGGTTTAGTTATGCATGTACCGCTTCCCTTTTATGTTCATTAAAGCAATCTCAATGTGAATCACTATAGAGTCAAATGTTTTATTTCATCATAAGATTACATATCATCTAAATAATTGTTCTCTACGAATTCAGATAACCATTATAGACATTATTTAGTTGTCAAAAAATAAGTGACTGACTTTACATTTCAGATCGGTGTTTCGTTGTATTATGTGTGTCGGGTGATGTCCAGGAACTGCAGCGCTGACACGCGGTTGTTTGCATAATTTGCTACTTGAGTAATAGAAAAACAGATCTTGGTTTTAAATGCTTATGGATTCTGCAATACGACAGAGATAAAGCCTTTGACAATAATAATAATAGTAGGAAGTCTATTACTAGTGACATTTACCTACCTACAACACACCTATTTTATTGCCATTGTTTTCCATTAATATTTTTCCATAATATCGCTTCTTATATCGGACATTTATATTCGGTACGAGTTAGCGCGAGTTATTTATGTACAATACGTCAAAGCTTACCTTTGAATAAAACAAAGAAAAGGCGGGCTATATATGTACATATTACTAAAATATTAGCATGAAATCTCGCTGGCGTATCGCGCGTGGCAGCCACTCGCCGTCTGCTCAATGTCACTTTATATTATTTTGCGATATTCGAGAGCGCTTTTAAAATGTTTCGCTAAAATTTACCATTTTGTTAAACGTCTTTTACTTAGATTTACCACTGCGCCAATGGGTTATAGGCATAAAATACAAAAATATTACTATGGAACGCATTGACGTGTTATTTCGTAGCTGCAAACCGTATATGTGCGATGCTGCCATGTCTTCAAATATCCTTGTTGCAGTGACTCTGTGTCATAGTTTTGAAATGAGACAAATTTTATTATCATGTTGTTTTCATGTAGAATATTATATGGAAATCAAAATTACATTTTAAACAGAGTTGTTATTCAAGATTGATAAAAAAATATGCATATGAGTTACTTTGAATTATTGTATGTTTCGGTAGGCAGAAATAAGCTACATTAGGCACGTTCAGATATGTGTCGGCTATTAGCAAATTTTCACGTTATGCAGTCTGTTCGGATTGTGCTATCTTTTACATTAGACGTTGTTATGATTTTGCACAGTGGCGGCGTGTTTATGGCTTTATGACGTATAATTACGTTCTCAATGCATGGAGGGTCAAAAATATTTTCATAGTCCTAGAGTATGCGAATGCAGGCAAATCATGAATATTTAATGAGACATCCGCCTTAGCCGTGACCTTTATTTTGGCCTTTCTCCGCGGCCATTGTTCTCGGACGGTCCCGGAGCGGGCTCGCGGAATTTATCTAATGTCTGTTTGTTTGTTTCTTGCAGGTAACTATGCGGTCTCGTCGGGCTAACTTTATGACGGTATGCGCGCCGCTCAATATTTATCTCACATTATTGAACCGGCCATTTCGAACTTCGTGGTGCTGTGTGATGTACCCTCTATTTGATTTTTACACTTACATCCTTGTTTTGCTTTGTTTTAAGTATTATTGTTTTATTTTTGCGACACGTTTTTTTTGTTATCACTTTTGACTAGATGTATATGTATGTCGTAATCGTCGAAATGTAAAAACAGTATTTATTTAATATTATTATCGTTCTAATTTTCTAAAATGAAAATTGAATAATAAAATATACAGTGTAAGTTCACTGTAGTACAAGTGTATATGGGAGTGTACTACACTTCTCTGACTACCTCTTCGGATATTGCAAGTCTGATGTATTTTTTTTTAATAATAAAATAAAGTGAATTATATTTAAAGTCAAAAGTTTAGGCATTATATAGGAGATACAAATTTTCATTGTACTTATCCGCGTGTGAGGTATTCAAAGGTTTCGTTTATATCAAAGAATATCTTGTGAATATTC
>DVOY01000809.1:0-10262 GCA_018237585.1 Apyrrothrix maculosa
GTGAACTTTTGACTAAAATCACGTGAACTAAGTGACTTCCCCTTAAGAGACTAAGATAGTGCCAGTGGACATTTTATTAGAAATAATAATATTAGAAGTTTAGGTTAAATTAAAATTACTCATTAGTCTTATATTTGGGCCAGATTGTAATATTGCTGAGGTACTATTTACTTAGAACCTTGCAGGAAAAAAATCCCTCTCTTAAACAGAGAACTTTCTTTATGTACAAAATGTAGTTTTAATACGAAGCAATGAATTAAATTACAAAAGTATTTTGTATAGCTCTTAATGATCAAAAATATATACATATTAAATTTAAACAAATTGGATTACATACGTTTAAAAGTACATTCATTATTGCATTACTTAGACGAAAATTGTTAGACAACTTGATGGCTAGTCACTATTGTACTGAATGTAGATAATTACAATTGAAATGTTATATTTTTGATTTACTTGGTACTATATAAGAATGTTAAATTTTATTTTAACTCAACTATTTCGTAGTCATAATATATACAGTAAATATAGAAGCTGAAATGTATTTATTACAACAACGTTATATAATTACAAACCCCGATAATTGTGTAACACTTGACGGATATCAAAATTTGGGTTTAACAGCCTGCAGTAACCTAATTATAGGGGAAGTCTCACACAATCTCCTTCGCGCGAACCCACTAACTGGTGTCCAAGAAGTTAATTTGTTATAGCAAATTTGTGTTACAGTCAATAAGAATTTGTTATAACATAAACTATTCCCGAACGTGATAATTTTTGTACAGATTTATTTATTTCATCATATTTGTACTCAAAAAGGTAGAAGGTAAAAAACTTATTTATAACATTCTTTAGAGAACTCTAAGGTGTGCTAATTTACTCATGATGTGTACCTTCACCTTTATAACAAGTTAATTTTAAACGTACTTTATTTTTTGTAATGAGGTATGCGCCAGGGTTTGAATCTAAGACCCTCGGAGCCAGAGGCTGAATTTTAAACCACAAGGCCATCACTGCTTAACAAATGCCTTAATTTAAATCGTTCGATAAGTATGATTTCTATTAATGACAAGATTACTAAAACAAAACGGCAATAGCATAACAAGTTCATAATGGCTTTGTTATAATTTAATACCTGAAATTCATAGATAATGTATTAAACTTTTAATATAACGCTGCGTCGGAGAATCTAGTTATTGCGTAGCCATTAACGTAACGTTATTAATAATGCCTCAATGCGTTAGTGTTCAAAATTATTATAGAGTTTGGCGATAAAATATTGTTACCACAAATATGATTTTCAATTTTTTTTGCAAGATTCAATCGTGAAGTTACACAATGTTGAGGACAATTATTTTTTTCTATTTACTGTACAAGGGAGGTCGCGAGAATTAGTCCCGTTGTAACCTTACGGTAACAGCTGCTAAACCTAAATATCTTCAAGATCAAGGAAATAGACCCATCCCCATCAAAATGGCAGCAATAAGATCTGATCAGAATAGATTGTACTATTACAAAATTTCCAATCCGTACATCACGACGACCTTTTTCACCAACTGGGCCAGCTGCTCATTTGGTAGATTACTTATTAAAAATACCTCACAGGATTCATTTTTGCAAGTTAGTTATCTGCAATTGATTTTCCTAGATACGGCTGAAAACATAGTCACATAAACTGTTACCATAGCAAAAGCTAGTAAAAACTCATACAAGTAAAAGTGAAATGAAAATGGAAGAACGTGAATTACGTGATAATTTAATTTATCCAACATCAAAGTTCCAGTAGATTTACAGCGCACGCCATTTCAAGTGGAAACCCGTTGATATAAGGTTTTATCTAACACTGCACTCGCCTGGCAACGGCGCAAGCGGGCGCTTTGGATTCCATGCGATTTGTGCATTTGGAGCTACTTGGAACTTTTGTTAGAACTCCTCGTAGCGGTGTAAAAACATCTCGATAAAAGCATTAGTTTTAACCATTAAGGCTCACTCATCATGGCCTACAATACTGGTAAGTAACACATAAATGAGATCTACTTTATACGCCTCGGCCAATGTAGGATTTTTCTTTAAAACATATAATAATATTTCTTTCTCTTAGTACGCAATATTTGAAGAGCCAAATCCCTTGCGGAATGTTATTTGTAGATAGTAATATGATGTTCTATCACAGACATTATACAATTTTCACAGAAATTAATCGTAAAATGTGTACACTAAAACATTACTGAACACTCTCAAGTTATATTAGCGGTTATTTATGTGCAGTCATCGTGACATGTTTAAAATAAAACAGTAATGTAATGTTACATTTCACATATATGTATGTACACTTAATGTCTGTGGACTGCGAGAGCGACTGGAGATCATAAACAACGTGAAAACTGAAACAAGCCCTAGTTGTATTCCGCCGAGATTACGCACGTTCCCTCTTACGTGCGCATTACGTTTGACATTTACGATTTATGAAAGAAAGTCTCGCTTTTTCTCCCACGACTACTGTCGTTCAATATATTTATTTATAGCTGGCTACGGGCACATAAATCTTCGTCTGTAGCTGTCCAAATGGATAAATAAATCTTTTTTATCAATTAAACATAAGCATTACGAACTGATAGTAAGGTCCTTGTCCTAATAACCAGAATTGTTGCCTTGGCCGACATTAACCTTCATTGACAATGTATGTAACCATTAAGAATACAATACTCAATGTAAACAATTTTAATGTAACTTAATGTAATTAGGATACATGAGTAGTGTAGGTACATGAGAGTGCGTAAAAACGTCAAATCGTTTTGTAATCTAATCACAAAACACATGCCGGGATACAAGGATATCATAACAGGCGACTAAACTCGGCGCTGGCAGGTCGCGGTGTGACTCCACCTGCCTAGGCACGGCTAAAGGCCCTGCCCGCAGACGGGCAGTAGCGAAGGCGGTGCGAGAAACCGTGCTCTGCGATCGCCAAGCCGTATGCCCAACGTGGGGATTATGGGCAAAAACCGCTTACGGAGGCCTATGTCCAGCAGTGAACTTAAACAGGCTGATGATGATTAGTTATTCTTAGTGTACAATCGAAATGCAAAACACATGTTCATTAAAGTTTTATAATTACTTAACAATCTTAACAATTAGATGGCTAACTATTGTTTACATTTATTATTTCGTCACGCCAGGTTACTTACGGGGTAGGCAAAGAGCACTAAGCTCTAAAAATCTCTAATCCTATAGAACTACCGTGCATTCTTCTTTATCTTTCTACACTAAACAAAATCTTTTGTTATGGATACACAGTAAAACTAGACAGCACTCTATTTTTAATTCTTACGACACTGCTGTTAGACAAGTTTGTAACAAAATATCAGTAGCATTTTCAAGAGTACGTCGCGCACTTATTAAGTGTTTTCTTCGTTACTGATTCTATTGTATCGTCGTTCCGGGAAAGTGGCGGAAATTAAACTTGTGAAAGATTTTCCAACGTACGTACGTGCTGAGTGGGAGCACTCGAGTGTGCGTTCATTGACGTTTTGACCTTCACTTGAGGTACAATTGTAACTGATTGTCCAATACATTAATAACACTAAGGAAAGATTAACGTTCTTCATAATTCTCTCCGAGGCGTATGAAGCCTCCCAACCCGCTCTTATTGGGTTTGGCCGACTATGGACTTAACTCTTGAACGATTAGAAAAATGATGAAGATGTTATAAGTATTGAAAGGCAACAAAAACAGCTTAAATAATACGATAGAAGCTTAGAAAATATTACTCTTCTTATATTTTCACGGTAGGTTAGTAACAGAGGATGGAATGTAATAAATTAAGGAGATTTATATACATACACGCCTAATTATAAAGATACTGAAGGCGGCCCTATCACTAAGAAGGCAATTTCTTCCAATCAACCTTCGTAACTCAAATAATTTACTCTGTTTTTGATCGTGCAACATAAATACATATATGTACATTGGTATATAAATAGTGAACACAAATAATTATTATGTATAATGACTGTCTTGTTGGTCGAGTGGTTGCGACTGCTGATCGAGAAGTTCTGGGTTCGGTTCCCAGGTCGGGTATTACGATATTTTTCTAATTTATAATTTCTAGTTGAAAGTTTCTAGCTCGGATTCTGGATTTGCCTATTCCATGGTCCTATTACCTACCTATTCCATGGTGGAACATAAATTTGATAAACATGCGAGTGTACTACACTCCTCTACATACCCCTTCGAGGATTACAGACCTGATGTTACGTTCACAAATACTTATATTCTGATTTTATGAGTAATAAATCAAACAATGCAAACGTATAAAACAAAATTGGAAAAGTTCCTTATTGGGGAAACATAAAAAAACAGTGTCTTATCCGTTTCGTAAAATACTTGACTGCAAGAGTGACAGCGTCAAGCTGACGAGGGTACGGAATGGATCCTCTGCCATACTCTCTCAATAAACACATGTAGGTACCAGAAGGTACCCGAGACAAAAAGTTAGTAAACTAAACACTTGACAATATAAAAATTGTAGTACCGTATTTAATAGTTGCAACCCATCTTTGGCACATACTACATGGTAACAACGCTTTATAAACATATGAAAATATTTTTATACAATTAATTTCAAGAGGTTAGTATCTTAGGTCCATCTAAGCCCAGCGTAGAGAGGGGTATAATGTGGCTGCACGCACTGTTTATTCTTAAAACGTAAACGTAAAACGCCTGTAATCCGCGTGAAGTCAGGCAGAGGAGTGTAATACACTCTCACGTTTCAGCAGTTATGTTTACGTCCCATCCTGAAGTAAGTGGTGAAACAGGCAATAGCCATACACCGGGTGCAAACCCAGAATTTGCGATACTACTAAGAAATCCTTGTTAGAAAAATCCATTAGTACCCAACCCGGGGATCGAACCCTGGACCTCTCGATCAGCCGTCACGCTTTCCACCACACGACTAACGAGGCAGCCACAATGATTATTCTTATTCACCCATATACAGATTACTCTTGTGTACATTTTATGCTGTTCTTTAATATTTAATCTGACAGATTAAACCATAATCACTATAGATATAGAACCAAACGAAGTTTTACATGGAACAGAAAAAAAGCGCTTGTTACTTAACGTTCAAGGAAACAACAGCGATCGAAAATAACCTATTAGAAAACAAACATTTCCTAGTCAAACATTGTCTCCAATTTCCTCTCTCCCACAGGAATTTCCTCGGAAATAGCCTAAAACGGGTAAGTCAAGAATTACCTACGTTTATAGCAACTGCGTGGACTTGGGTACAGTGTAAAAGGAAAAAACAATTCGATGTTCAGTTCCTGATCGTGGCAAAATGGTGGCTACTGCCGTTGCTTTCATCAACATCATTATCAGTCTTTTTATCGTCCGACTATTGAACGCGGGTCTCCTCTCTGATCGAAGAATTGAAACCAGTCTGCCATGCTAGCCAAATGCGGGTTGGGAGTTTCTCTCATATTAATTGTTTTTTGTATATACTTGTAGTGCTTTCGGAATGACATAGGTAAGACACCCTCTTAATAATGCAAGCACGTGCACCCTTGTTCCTTGGGCGAATGAAACTCCATTTTGACACTATTTGTTTCATTTGAGTATTGAAATGCTTTCTTCCTGTTTCAATTCGCCTTACAGTGAGACCTCTGATAAAATAAACAATGGCATAGCATACTCCACATAATAATAATAATTTACATAACTCCTATTGTGGAATATTATGTTGTGACTGCCTCGTTGATCGTGTTGGCTACATGTGCGACTGCTAATAGGGAGATCCTGGGTTGGAATCCCGGTTCGACTACCATTACATTTTTCTAAAATTAGAATTTCTAGTAGTGGCGTGGAGTCTGGATTAGTGCCCGGTGTATGGCAATAGACTCACCACCTATTACATATTGGGACCTAAACGTAACTGGTGAAACGTGGGAGTCTATTACACCTCTCTGTCTACCTCTTCGGGAATACAGGCGTGATGTTGCGTATTATGGAATAGGTGGTGAGTTTATTGCCATACACAAGCATAAATCCAAACTCCGAACCACTATTAGAAGTTTGTACTAGAAAATCTAAGTTGCAAAACGCCCATAGTACCCGACCTGGCAATTGAACCCAGGACCACTCGATCGGCAGTCACGCTTGCAACATACACTACCAACAAGGCAGTTAATTATAAATACGATTTTTTCTATAACGTTTTACTAACTTTAGAAAATGTATAGTAATATTTATACATATATTTCTCTCATACGATTTGTATATCTAGTGAAATACAAAACAAACAAAAAATTATACATTTATGTGCATATGGACAATGTCAGGCCTAAATAAATTGGCATTTTTGACATGTTTTCAAGTACGTAACAACCGTCGATGTTTTCCTGAAGGCACCACTTGATGTGGTAGCAATATGTTACTGAACGTTCAAGGTATGCCATAACGTGAAACAATAAAAATGTCTATATAAAAATGTGGTCAGTATTTTTTTTAATTAATGAGGAATTCTGTGTAAATTCTTCTTCCTGACTAGAATCGGGCCGAATTTAATTTTACCGCGTCCCTTATATAAAAGTTTGCTTGTGAAATCGGACAATTAAACTTCAGATTCATTAAAACTGTCCTAAACGAACTCGATCTACCAACGATCCGTGTCGCTAAGGCAAATACATAAAAGATGTTCCATTAATTTGCATCTTTTATATATTGTTATGGATTTGTTAATTACATTAAAACAAGTGTACTACACTCCTCTGCCTACCTCTTAGAGGATTACAGGCGTGATTTACGTTTTAAAACATCTGAATATTTAATTAATATAAAAAACGTAAATCACGCCTGTAATCCCCGAAGAGGTAGGCAGACGAGTGTATTACACTTCCACATTTCACCAGTTACGTTTACGTCCCAATATGGAATAGGTGGTGAGTCTATTGCCATACAGCGGGCACAAATCCAGACTCCGAGTCACTACTAGAAATTCTAATTTTTAGAAAAATCTAATAGTACTTGACCCGGGATTTGAACCTCTAGATCGGCAGTCGCGCTTGCAACCAACACGACCAACGAGGCGGTTATTTAATTAATATAATTAATATGTCATGTAAAATTCCAAACTACCCACAAAAATTTAATTTTACTGATTTTTTAGTAATCTCTTGGAGTCTTGATATGCGCCCGATGTAAGGCAATAGACTCCACCGTCACTCCTCTGCCTGCCCCTTTCGGGGCATACAGGCGTGAGGGTACTTTAGTATTAATAAACACTGTTAGGTTTACATAGTCTTAGGAAGTATAACACCCCACTACCGACGTAGGTAGAAGTAAATTTATACCTTATCGATAATTTGCAGTAAATTGTATCAGAATTGAATTGCCTCGTTGGTTGTGTATTATTGAAAAAAATCATATTCGCAAAGGCTGTAACACGATCTATTGACCCAAAATGTCGAGGAAAATTTTAATATGGATGAAATGAAGTATATAATTTACAACTGGATATTAACAGAAGTAATACCTTTTTCAAATCATTTTTTGAAAAGTTTATTCGAAGTCCCCTTGGTATTTCTTTATTTATAGGTTTTACTTTCATTCCCACGTTATTTCACCGTACTGTCATCCCACCGTCAAAATTTCACGCACAATATAAACCAATTTTCCGGTGAAATAAGGGTGGCTCGTAGCCCGTGGTGACTGAAAAAATTATTTCGGATGCGCTGAGCCTCGCCTCCATCCAATTTCACCTTTAAACCGATATTGGTGTGGGTTGCTTCTTCATAAATAAATAATTAAAAAGATAGGGAAAATATGGCAAGCACACATTACTTTCGAGATCGTATCGTTAGCGAAGGACTATTTGTTTAAAATTTCATTTGGATCACGGCTGATGAAATAAGGGTATTAATGCCGCACAAATGTTTATACGTTACATAAGGAGATACATGTACTTTTAGTTTTACTTTAAAGAAATGGAATGAAATCTTAATTATTATAATGCCGTGAATTAGAAAAAATGCACTAATATATGAAAAATATATTATTATTTCCGTCAAATAGACTGACTGATTATATCCCACGCTACACACTGTGATTTAAAAAATTGATTGATAGTCTATCATTATAAGTTTCACTTTTATTAACTACAATTGTGTACGTTAGAAAACTTACATAACTGTCACGACCTAATAGTTCTGCTCAAAATGTATTTTAAGCCAGCTCATTATATTTTCGCACAGTTTCTCGACGACGTTGTAGTTGTTTACCCAATAGCTTTTCATCCTCAAGTAATAATACGGAGCGATTATAAATAGGCATTCACTACTCTTTCCGTTTAATCAAGCCTCCACCGCTTTGCGGCTAATAGAATCGGGAAACCATTACCGGATGCGGTTCGGCGCCAGAGAGACTGCCTTAGCCTTTCGTGGTAACTGGCAATTAACTGTATTCTTAGTAGACGGTCTCATAATCGTAATTTTATCCGCGAAGATCATAACCAACAAGGCCTGTTTTTACCAGAACATGTAAGTTTTCCAGACTGTGCGATTTTACGACTAGAGCATATACTATTTGTTTAACTTATTTCTTGTACAGAGCCGTTAAATCCTCTAGAAGACTATCATATGATTTTTTTTCATTTACATGGTTAACGACTATGGTCATTTCGAGATTGTCAACGTCGTATTTTTAGTACGTGTTTAATATATTACTTTAGTATGCCAAAGATATAGAGTTACGTTACGCAAAGTAACATTCGTACAAATACGACCTCGTTTCAAATTGAATGACTGTAGTCCTGAAAAGGATAAGATAGGGATATTTGGCACTCCGTGCTCTCTGCCTACCTCGTAAGGGACCTGGTGTGAGGGTATGTATATATATGTATGTTTCGTCCTGAAAAGACTAGAGAACACATGCTACATTGGAATAGGGAGTCAGAGATCTTTGGTGGTTTTAAAGTTAAGTATTTTAATTAAGAATGTAAAACTATTAACCCCCTCTTTCATTCAATATTTCAGTATGTATTTTTTCATCGATTTGCTCTTTGATAGCAGCGCAGCAACCGCCTAAAGATTAAATGTAAAAAAAATTACTAACGATTTCTGTTATATGACAAGCGGCAGATTGGTTGTCGACGTAGATCGTATTTTATTTAAATACCTAGTCGCGGAAAGTAGAGCTGATAATTTGTTTAATATCTTTTCAGGTAATTGAAACATACTATGAGAGCTTTCACATAACAAATTATTTGTTTCTATTTCACGCGTTCCGACCTTTTTAAAATTTCCTGTGGTCCGTGAAAACTCAGTTTTACATCGTAGCAGTGATTAATTCTTCCTCTAGGAGAGTTTTTAATTCTAGTTCTAGTATTCTAATTCTCTGATGAGATTAAAATAATATCCTCCAAAACATCTTCCACCAATCTGCCCAATATGGTCTATAAGTCTGGAATATAATCAATTTCAAAGATGAGACACGTAGGTCACCAATAATGGAAGCGAATCTAATGCCTTATTTTAACGAAACTAAATAACATTTCCAAGAAGTCCTTTTCGAAGTAATATTAATATACATGGAATATTTTCGAGTATACAAATAACGTTAACAATAAGCACTCAGCTCAAAAGAAACAAGCGGCAAGTAGACTTAAATAAGTCAATTCGAACCCTTCTCAAGCGTTATTGTATTTTTAACGCACCATTCGACTCCCACAACAACACGAAAAAAACCGAGCCTAATACATTTTTACGTTTTATATCCGCATCTATAAAATACATGATAAAAACAAAAATTCCTGTGTAACATAATGTAAGAGGATCAGATTATGTATGTGCATTGCAAGCTCCATTGGAATGTTTCTGATACTTGTAAGACATACGCTTGCGAGACACATTTGTTTTTATAACTATTATTCTTATAATCAACATTTTTACCCTTACACATTTGAATATGAATCTTTTTAAAGAAAGAAAAGCCTTAACGTCACAGTCCACTACTTTTGGCTATTCGTATGCCATCCGTATAAAATTCAGCACTCTAAGGCAATCCTATTTTCTCTGGTGAACCTTCACGTTAGAACCAGTCATTTTTAAGTTTAATAATAGATATGACTTCTTCATTGATGGTGTTGGTTGCAAGCACGACTGCCGAACGACAGGTCCTGGGTTCACATCTCGGGTCGAGTACTATTGGATTTTTCTAAAATTAGAATTTCTAGTAGTGGCTCGGAGTCTGAATTTGTGCCCGGTGTA
>DVOY01000810.1:0-10260 GCA_018237585.1 Apyrrothrix maculosa
GGTTTACGGGTAGCCAGAGAGGTCGTATTGCCAAATATCCCAATGCTTACAGACGTGCTTCTTCCACATGCATCACTCTTTTCATACATGCACGCTGGTTTCGGAGAGTTCTGCCTCCTCCATCAGTTAGAACTTGATTTATTTGGTCCAGATAGGTAAGTCTTGGCTTCCCTCGGCACCTGCGTCTATCTACATTCGCATTTTATATCTGTTTCGTCATTCTTCCATTAGGGATGGAATAGCAATTTTGTATATCTTCATTTTAGAATAAGGGACTACTAATAATAATATACTTAATACAGCAATTCATTATGGTAAATATTAGTAAAGGCTTACTTAAGTACTTAATTAGCAAATATTATAAAGATGTAATATACCCAATCCCAAGAATTATGATTTGTGATGCTCAGTTTTCACTAAATTACAGTACTCGTTCTATCTTTTAACGTAGCTAAAGTCTACTCACCTCTAAAACGTGACAAAGGTACATTTTTACGTCACATGTTTTATACCTTGACTGCGCGAAAGTCAACTTATTTCAGAAGCGTGCCAAATATACTTCGCTTGCTATTTCCCCGCTGACACTGCGACCAGCCCGCAACCCCGCACTCTGTACCGCATCGAAGTCCCGGGGTCTTCAGACAATCGCGTTTACGACATATAAAAGTTAGTCTTTATAGTCGGCCCGTATATAAAACTGGCGTTTATGCCTTTTTAATTAATTGTCCTATCGTTAAACGGTATATCAGCTTCGCCGCCACGATCCTGAAAATTGGTTACTGTTGTGATTCAATAAAAACGTATCGCTGATGCTTTGACACTTCATAAAATTATCGTAAATGTGAGTTATAAATCTTCTTTATTGGTTGTCGCTGTTGCTGTAACTCTTTTGCTTAATTATATCATAGGCAAAAAGGTAAATATTTAAATGAGTCACGCGTTGAAATTTTTGGAGTTCGTTTATATATTATATATATTTTATTACATTTTCTGATCAAGTATATTATTGTATTAGGAATTTAACCGTTATAAAGATTCTGTTAGATTCCAGTCATATACACTAAATGTCCACCCAAAACATTGCTATGTCCTGACCGGGTTCAGGCTGACACAAACAAATTTAACAAATGATCTTTAAACATCACTGCGATAAATAAATTAAATATAAATCTTCACCAATGAATTTAGAAAAACCCAAGATTTATTAGAGCTTAAGCATTTGAGGACAAATATCTAACCTTAATTAAAACTCGGAATTATGTTATTTAATAAATTCACCGCTTATACAAATAAACCGATAAATTTTAAACATAGACATGTGTATGCTAAGAAAATGAATATATTGGGATAAGCAGGCGGAGTATGAATATCTTCATTCTGTTATACATTTAATATAATGCTAAGTTATTCGGTATTGTGAGAACGAGGCGCTATTAGTCACAGCGTGATACAACAATATGTTATTTGGTTACAATCAAAGTTATTTTTGTTTCCTGGCTTGAACCGAAGACGGTTATTTTAATCGATTCTCAATACATTAGTTTCGGGTGTGATATAAAAATTAATAGAACGATAGATATTTAAATACAATGAAAATTCGATATGGTTTATAAAAGTTATATTTTGTGTACCTATAAAATTACGCCTATTTAAATAAAACAAATGGATTTTCATAGATAACATTTTTTTTTTATTTACTGTTTTGGCAGTATCATAGGTCCTCATGCCCTAAAGACCTCCGTTAGGTCCGAAACTAGTCAGATAGTCCGAATAAACATACGTAAAACCGGAACAAAAGTCATTAAGATAATTTGCTGTAAATTTTCAAACGCCACATAAACATTCAATTACTAACTCTTAACTAACCCTCGGATACCGTTGACGGTATTTACGACCCCGCCAATTAATTTTTTCCCTCTTTTTACACGCTCAACAGTAAAGAGTAAAGTGGTGATAGACGCAAATACAAGTGGCTATAAAATGAATGTAGCTGAGTCAGCGCGAGTTCTGTACTGCGAAGTGGGCATTGCGCATGTGCAGTACATTCTGGTACTTTTATTGATTTCAGTAGCACTAACGGGCCATAAAGCCGACGTGCCGGACCGGATCTACCTCTATGTCTCTTATTAGGTACTCACGATATTCACTGAATTCTACTTGTTAACTTTTTGTTAAAAGAAACACGGGTTTCCAGCTTTAATTTTTTCTTTCTTGCTTCGAAGCTGTTGACGAAAACTATTAACATTGAAATTCTCAGATAGCAAGCTTATAATATACTTTGTCAGCTCTTTAGAAAATCTTATCATTATTTTTTGCAAAATCCTGTACCTGCTTTATATCTTATGTAATTCACAACAAATAAAGATAAATAGATAACTACGAGTAATAACAATACAATAGTTACGAACGACGATATTGGCTCAACAGTTTAATTGTCAAGTTTATAAACACAATGGAGTATTTACAATCGGTTGAACAGTGAAATGCAGTATAATTGGATTGGAATTAAATAGTCGGTGATCAAGTTTTAACTCAACATAAACATACTAAAAATATTCAATTTGTAATGTCATTTCATTTTTTTATTTAATCATAGTAGAAACTCGTCGGGTTTGTACATATTTAAGCATCGGTGCTCTGTGCTTAACCCGCAAGGGATCAAGCGTGATAGTACAATAGTAATCATTTACTAATATTTTATTGTAAACACACAGTTACAATAGTCAGGTTATGAAGTACAAAATATTTTTGTAGTTATTTTGTAATGTACAGAATATTTAACCCATTCATAACGCGAATATTTCGTAAAAATCAGAACCGATTTAATGACTGTTAACAGGTGTTTGGTTAGGCGTCAGCGTCTTCTTCCAGCGATTTCAATCCACCACCCATAAGCCGCCACTAACATAGGCGCTTTTGTTCATAATCCCCATGTTAGACATTTTAATATAATAAAATAATACACCACTGTAAGAAAACAAACAGTTGTGATGTAATTTACAAGTAATAACGATCCGAAGCACGTATATTCGGATAAACTACATACATAAGACGTCGCCGATCTTAATTGAGGGAGTCGCGCGGTCATTACGACCGCCTGCACTGTGTTATTTCGTGCGTTCTTCATTACGAGGGTTGAGTCAATGTTGCGGCACAGAAGAAATAGCTTTGGCGGTTTGTTTTTGGCACATGTACGTAACACGTTATAGCAAACTACTTTTCCAACATACGTTCATTTATGGCGCGTTTGTTCCATTAAATTTTCAATGCAATTAATATATTATAATTTTAAATATTAACAAAATTTATTTCCCCAAAAAACAGTACAATTATAATATATACAGGCTAGGCTATTTAATCTAGTATAACAGTATAATTAAGTGAAGCATTGCCTGCCGACCTAGGTGGAGCCTGATTTATTACGGCATACGTCGCCCACCTCGTTTCAATTTGACAAAAAGCAAAATTGCAAAAATATTTTATTAAATATTTTATGTAATACCTAGATAACGTAAAACGTAAGATCACGCTGTTAATCCCCGAAGAGGTAGGCAGAGGAGTGTAGTACACTCCCCCGATTGATCAGCTACGTTTACGACCCATTAAGGAATAGATGCTGAGCCTATTGCCGTACACCGGGCACAAATCCAGAGTCCAAACTACTAGAAAACCCAAGTTAGAAAAATCCAGTAGTACCCGACCCAAGATTTGAACCCAAGACCACTCGATTGGCAGCCACGCTTGCAACCAACACGACCAACGAGGCAGTCACCCAATACCTAGATACTAATAAAAATACGCAATTGTTTAAAATTGTGTAAGATAATGGTTATAAACCAATACTAGAATTTAGATCGGATTTTCCCAAACGCTTACTACTGTTTTCTATGCATAGGTTTTTTACCTCATTTAACATAATGCGGTTTGGACTATCGTACAATATCTCACACAAGATATGTTTATAACCATTAACACCAGTTTATGGGTGAGATATGCATAAATCCAACGGAGGCGGCCCACGGCGCGCCGACTCTACATCCCACTCTATTGTAGCTCCGTCCAACATATTTATGGGAGTTCGATTTGTGTGAAAAGATAAACATTCGGGATTTGATTGGGATAGCTCGCTTTTTGTTTTAGTCGGCCATTTTATTTTTATTCTAAAAATCTCAATAGCTATCAGTTTCTTAGTTGAGACGGATCGATTTCATTACGCCAATGCTTAAATAACGCAATAATTAAATAGTAAATAATATATGTACATTGGCATTATAAAATGTATGGTAATTATAATACTATTCGTAGGAATAATATTTAATCGATCGCCGCTTGGAATTGAAATTGATAATATACTACTTATTTGGACAACCGTTTACATTACTTTAAATATATTGTTATATAGTCACCTCATGTCTCTTATAGGGTAGGCAGAGAGCACCGAGTGTTAAATATTTCGATCGTTGTAGATCTGAAGTGATCTTTCTATATTCAAATGTACTCATATAATATAAGCGGAGCCATGTAATTTAAAAAATAAGATACCATCGATACAAGCAGCCATAAAAGCTATAAAACACATGCTTGCTTGTTTTGAACATTTATTGAAGGTATATCTTCAATAAATAAATATATCGTCGCAATTTTGATGGTGAAATGTTACTATGAACGTTTTGGAATAATGTTTGCGAAGGGGGACTCGCACTTGCTAGATTTCTTTACATTTTATTTTCTTCAAAACAATGCTCTTTTTTTCTACTGCTATTAATTCATTAAAAGCTTCATTCATTATATTGATTTAGGATTTATCACCATACTAAAAAGTTGATTCAAGTAAATATGTTTAACATTTATTAGTTGGATAGTTTTACGAATGTACATCCGCCGTAACTAATTTTGATACCAGTGTATCAAGTGGCTTAATACAATTTTGTATTCACTATTTTATTACCTAAGTCGTATACAGATTTGACTAATTATATCATAAAAACGTTTTAAAAAACATAGCACCTTAGTTTATCAACACACGTGATGACACTCGAGAAAGTTCTAGGAATGTTCTAGAAGCCGTTTCACATGTAGATACCGAATGAAACAAGAAAGGCAAGATCGTAAAATATAAGTTTCGCAGTTCCACGCACGCGTTACTTGTTTATCCTTTTAAGGGAAAGTTCTCATTTCAGACAACTGCTATGATTGCTGGATAATCGTTCCGGCGCCACTCGCCCCACAGCCCCTTACAATTTGCGAAAGACGACGTAAATGCCGTATTAAGGAGGCTCAGGTCACATTACATCGGTTGTGTCATTAGGAGTTTTCGCGAAACACGACTCAAATGAGTCTCCAGTTTCTACAACCAAGTGTCTATTGAGATGTTGAAACGATTTTTTAAGTTATTTGTTGTTTTAAAACGTTATGAACCAACACTGAGTATATTAAAGATCTTTTAAGGGATAAACAAAGATGATAATGTATTCCTTCATTTCTTGGTAATAATTGTATTATTGATATAATGAACTTTATTTAATACGGTTTTGAAAGTAATACTGTTTGATCGCTGACCGTAACGGTCGACAATTGGAATCTTCGGCCTATTTTGTTATGTCGTGAGTGGCAGTACCTACTGCCTATGTATACCTATACATAGTTATGTAGATAAAAGCTTTAAACAATTTTGGATAAAATCCCAAAAAATTGTTTGTGTCTAATTTTATTATATGTAGGACTAAATCGTAAGGTTGACGATAAACAGCCCCAAAATGGAACACGACTTTGTCCTTTATTCACCTACAAAGGTTTTCACCCTTAGACGGTTACGCACAAGTAAAAAAATATTAAATTATTACTAATACAATAATCGAATGATTCAGAAATAAAACAATGTATGACTGATGAGTCGAACTACTTCGCTAGATTAAATTAAAAACGCAGCTCATCGAATACCACAGTTGCATTGTTTATGCGTATGTTTTGCGTGTTTTGGCAACGTATCAAAGTATTTTTGGCTCGCATTGCTCTTCATGAATGCAGTCGCATGTGCAACTAAAATATATTATGATTATGACCGCTGTCCTGCTTTGTGATTGTTATTATTAGTTATAGTCTCTATTCATTAGGTAATAGAATCGATACTGGCGTGACCCACATTATCGTTACGTAAATGGCTCGTATAAATTAAACTTTGGCAGAGAACCGGTACTAAATAGTTTTCAAATACATTCATACTAAAAAATATTTAAAATAACTTGCGCATATGAAGAGCCCGATGAACGTAGGAACATACACAAATTGTAAGGATAAAAATGTTTGGCGCGTGGTGCATTCTGCCCACACCGTAAGAAAACTGGCGTAAAGTTATAATAATAACAATAAAATCATCAGTGCAGTCTGTATAAATTACTTCCTCAGCAAAAATATTTTTTGAGAACAAATTTTTAATACCTAAAAATTATTGTTCACAGTTCTTTAATAGACGACAACACATCAAAACCACGATAACGCAAATAGAAAATATCCGGCGAACACAATGCGTGATAAGCAATCCAATAAACAGCGGAACGTTCCGGCCTTCCATATTGCATTAACAAACCGAGAGAAAAGAAACAAAATTGAAAACAAGCCATTGTTATGTTATACGGAGGTTCTAGGAGAAAAAGGCAATCTACATGGAGGGTTCGCACCGGACGCCTGAGATGAGGAAATAAGAATTCATCCTTTCTCGCCGAGGGGAGACTGGGGGTAGGGGAGCTGGGGGCCAAGACGGACGACGCCATTCCAAAAACCCATTATACGAGCGCTGGAGCTGTTTTCTATCTTGGAAAAGGAACCCGCGCCAACCCTCCCCGCGCTCCCCGCCCGCCCCGGATTCCCAACTTTGTTTATGAAAATTACCCATTAAAATAGCTATGAAAGTAACGCTTTTCCACTCCCGAATTAATAAGAGAATTGATATAGATTATTTTAGAAGCTCTTAGACTTTCATGCCGCTGTGTTAAACATTATACCTTTTTTATTATTTGTGACATTGAAACTGGAGAGTATTTTTATACGAGTACAAATATATTTTATCAATAGCACTAGTAATATCAAGTAATATCCTGTATGGAACATATGTATTATTGATGTTGGCATATTATAGATCAGTTTTATTGGCGAACCTTACTACGCTTATATTTAATACTATAAGAGATGAATAATTTTTTTTATGAGTAGAATGAAAAGTCCTTATCTCAGGCGGGTGTATTATTCTATAAAAACCACTAAAAATATGCATTGTAATGTTAAATATTATTGGAATATTTCAATAAATGTGTGTACTTGAGTAACCAACCGAGATTTATTACCCGCTCACCCTATTGAGATTTAAAACCCCGTCAGAAATTAAATTAAAAAACAGAATTATTGCACTTGAACCAAAATTTAAATACACATTACCACTCTCCCCATTTTATTACGACGTAGAGCGCCTTCTTCAAACATTGTTTTCCGTCTTTGTTCAACGCGTTTGTTACGAATGTGTTGGAAAAGGACAAAAATCATTCGTAGCTACCGCTTGTAGCTCGATATAAAGAAAGATTATCCGAAGCCCCTAAGGAAGTTTGAAATTGCTATTGTAGCGAAAAGGATTATATGTTAGTGCTACGCCGTAGCGGGTCTACGTAGCAGCGGGGGCCGGATTCAGGAGATTGTGTGCCGAAGTTTTATGTACCTATATTGGTTTCATTTTTTACTTTCTTCGAATTTAATTAAAACTACAAAGTACGTTAAATAGCTTCATTTAATTATTACATTTGGTGTTTCAAAAACCTAAAAAGCCTTATGAAAATTATCTAATATTTATATTTTAAAGAATTTTTTTTTAATTTATAATCAATTTATTTCTTAATTAAAATTTAATAATATACTGAAACAATCAATCAAATGTAGCAATGTAATGAATATGAACAGAGTAATAGAGATATAATAATATCTGAGTAAACGATTCCATTAGTAATAATTTCACTCAAAACATAGTTAAAAACCTTTTTTCAATTTGCTTATATATAATATGTTTGTGATATGCACCCATTCAACCAAATTAACGAATGAATGTGACTTTAACATAAATAAAAATAGAGTTATAATAATTATCATTATCGCGGGCCATACAAACAACAGTTCGTATCTAACGTAATGAAAACAGATAACCGACGGCAATTTAAAACGTAAAATAAACAATTCGATATCGCGACAAAGCGCAGGCAGCGCCACTGAGCCAGATTAATCCGGTTAAATCCGGTCGGATCCGGTGAAATCCGAGCGGGCTGGTCGTGCGATACGCTGCGCCTAGCTAAGTGCTAATCCCTATTTTAAATTCTGATAAAAGCCGCACCTGTATTAAAACGGACCCCACTATTATTATGATGTTGGTTTTGCTGATATATATTTGTGTTTGAATATTTTTAATTACGTTCCTTATAAGAGCTTCTCTAAATGTTACTTTCCTTATTATTTTCTTATATAAATATCTTTAATGTCCATTTAAATTGTTAAGTACAATTTGTCAATTAAGCAGTGATCATCTAGTGACCTCCTATTGTGAGTTTCTGGGGTTCAAATCTAGTCTAGACTTCTGATCAAACATTCCTTACTATAATATAATGGCAAACGAAAATGTCGTGAGGAAATCTATGTTTTTGAAAGTTGTCTTTAACGTTGTGTGACATACGTAATGTTTGTCAACGCGTATAAGGCCATCATTGTGTACTATAGGCTAAAACTTTGTAATTATGAAAGGAGACACGTGTCCGTTAGCGGAATAATATAAAGGCTTTCATTGTCTTAACTACATCTTTGGGTTGTTATGTAATAAGATGAAACACAAACCACAGGAAATTTACTGAATCTCAATACATATATATGTATGCCCGTTAACGAACAATATACCTTAAGTTAATGACTACCTAAACCTTAGTAAAATATCGCGGTGAAACAACATAACAAATTTACATATCTCGCGACATCACCATAACGTAATAAATTTGGGGGGTCGCATATGCGCATAATCTGGCATGCATAACGAGATCGAAAATGAAACATAAATTGTTGAGACGGACTACGGGGACGATTAAACCCATTAACAAGGCGGCCGGGTCAGAGAGGCCCGCGAGAGTGTCCCTGTCCAATCAACGAACCCTTTTACGATAACACCAAACACAACTGACCCTCGCCGTGATATATCAAATTCTGATATATGAACATTGTCGCACAGGTCCCGCTACGATGGTCGGTGCGTATCTGGATTCATGATAGGGCTTCCCCATACGCCCCCACCGCCAGATATACGGTAACGATCGCACCACAATACCATACACAATAAATATGGCGAGTACGCGACTCCATATGCCGGAGGCGCGTACAACCAGCCAGTACCAGTATTTGTATTGTTTATGCCACATTAAATTGTTAGAACGTTGCCCGGTTATTGCCAAAAGCGTATTTGGTTCGCGTATCGTTATGTAACTTACGTATTCGTGGGCGTAAATTGTTTCGCCCTAACGCTTATTGCTATTTCTTGCTAGTTTCAACGTGTTTCATATAATTTGCTCGTTGAAACTTAACGATTATTTCGTCGTTACTTTCGGAGTGCTACGATTTACAATTATTATTGTTGTATTACAAAAACATTAATAATAATACGTAATATCACGCTTCTAATTCCAGAAGAGGTAGGCAGGGGAGTGCAGTCTACTCCTACGTTTCACCAGTTACTTTTAGGTTCAATTATGGAATAGGTAGTGAGCCTATTGTCATTCTCCGGGCACTGATTCAGACTCCGAGCCACTACTAGAAACTTCTATGAGAAAATGGAGGTTAGAAAAATCAAACAATACTATTAATAATGATAACAAACTGTATTCGCAATAAGCGAATAACGCACATGCAAACAATTTTTGCAATAAAATCACAGACCTTATAGTAATACAACAGAAACAGATATAAGATAAAGAAAACAGAAACATTATGTACATAACAGTTATTACACTAATAAATATTTAAAATAACAAATGAAAAACTTGCAGACAACTCAATTTCATTAATAACAGCCACCCTTCTAGCCTTGTCATATTTATTACTGTTTATTTTACAGTTCATTGATATTTGTAAAACAGTTTATTGTCACGCAAACTATAGTTTTATTTATGAAAGGAAAAGCACTTACTTAATAATTATATATCTTCACGCCAGGTCCCTTACGGGGTAGGCAAAGAGAACCGAGTGCCA
>DVOY01000811.1:0-10258 GCA_018237585.1 Apyrrothrix maculosa
GTTTTAACGTCAAAACCTCTGAAAAGTTTTTGCCACAATTTGTTTTAATGACAGTTTGAATACTGAGAAAAAGTGCAGCTTGCTCCCTATATTTATTTTGAGTTAATCCTTAAAACAGCGAAATGAAAAAAGGAATTTTAATACATAAATAGTTGTTTTCATGCAAACGTATTCATGGGTCACAACAACTATAGGTAGTTTAGTAGAGCAGCAATTGACGTACCAATATTTATTATTCCAGATTAGTGCTCAAAGCGAGTACAGCAGCGTTTTTTCTGTCAATGTTTTCCAACAGGTTAATAGTAACCTCTACATTAATCCAGTACCTGATGCCAGCACTCACTAATTTACAGGTATAATATGCATTTAAATAGAAACATTTAAACTAATTCATTATCTTCATCACCAGTCTCTCGCAGTCCTCTGTTGGTGATAGACCATCCCAAAGGGAGCTTTTGCATATAATCCTCACGCTGGGCATTCGGGTTGGGGATCACTTAACACAGCTCGGCCCCCTGCGCTACTGCCCCGAAGCGGTCAAGGTATATAGCCGTGACTAGTCAGGCTGCACCATACTGCGGTCAGCCAGCGCTGGGTTTAATTGTCTCTTACGCCACTGCGGTATCCCAGCAAGCAGTCAGGGGATGTATTCTTTCTCTGCTCCGACACGGATTACCTGCGTATCTCGTATCTGTTGGCACTTATTTGCTTATTATGCCACATTTCGTACCAAACATATATTGCGCTGCAATAAAAAATATTTTAGTGGACTACATTTAGCACACTCCACCGCTTCTAAAATTCATATTTTTCGAATTCATATAAAGTCATATGTGATCACATGGTGTTCTTAATGAATAGTGCATTGATTAGTGATAGTTATTCGTACAGTGCCTCGCACATTGATGAATAATCAAATTTTATAAACAGTCCACAACGTCGAAGCTTAGGAGTACAGAGCCGGATTACGATGAGATGCGCTATATTATAATGAATTCTATTCAAACGGGTTCTGCGATGGGTAAGAGTTACCGTCAGTTTTATAATGTAATTTACTAAGAATTCCATTAAATCAGTACGTTTATTTGTTACAATATTGCTATGTTTAATATGTTCCATTTATCTCATATATTACTGTCTTTTACATGAATATTCTGCCCATACAGATTTAGGCAGTAGATATTTTATGCAGATAAGAAAAGTACATAGGGTGTATTATTTAATTTTACAGATTTTTTAAATATTGAATAATAATGGGACGTAAACGTCAATGGTTAAACGTGGGAGTACATTACACTCCTCTGCCTACCTCTTCGGGGATTACAGGCGTGATGTTGCGCTCTTTTTATAATACTTGTACTGTTACTTTAATAGGTTCATCGTTACGATCCCACGATTCGGCTTGCGTGTAGCGACATCTGTTGTTCAATAGCGAGAAGTAGTCGTGTAACAAAAAATAACAAACGCAAATTTTATTACTGATGTCGTTCTTTTATTTCTTTCAGGTAGTACGGCCATCATGCATTCTGCACTTGCAACGATAGCGATGCGCGCAATATGGAGCGAGTATGTATAACAGTTTAGGTTCAATTTGAAAAATGTAAGGACTGCGGCACAAGATTATATTATTCAGATTATCGAGCGCTTAGAATATTATCGATGTTAGTTCAATAAATAGAGATGAATGCGATGAATGAGATGAAACGCCAGATGAATCTCAGTGTAATCTTTTTAGTACCAATGTATGGATGTATGTTGATTCATTATACAGCGCTTATAGTAGGGATCTCGTAATACAGACTTGTATGAAAATCAAGATTTAACCTTTATATTCCAGGAATCCTCCCCCAGGAAAGGAGTACCCGGATATATTCAACTACCTGCAGTACTCATGCTTCGCGTTTCCCGTATCGTTTTTGATGTTCGTTCTGAATGTCTCATACCATATGCTTCTCATAAACTGGTAATAATGTTGTATACAATATTATTATTATATCATCTCGCCCGGTCCCTCACGGGGCAGCCAGAGCATTATTATTATTACTCTCTGCCTAGCCCATATATTATATTATACGTCCTGTATTCTAAAATTATTTTAAATGGCAAGGGTATAGCCAACGTTTTAACAAATGAAGGAGTCTTTTTGCGCCGTTTTTTGTAGATCCTGATTACAAAGAGATTTATTACTGCTTCAGGGTAAATTTTTGATTTGTATTAGTATGTTTGAAGATGACTGTTCAGTCCAATGCCCAACTCCAATGTATCGGCCCGTTTCAAGAGTCTAGTACTCAAGTATGAACTTATAAAGTTTGTGCATTTTTAAGTTAAATGGTAACTTTCTTTAATAATGAAAGAAAACATCCTGAGGAAGTCCACACATATTAGTGTACCTACTTCGTGATATTGCTAACTTTATTAAAATTATATGTATTATTTCCAGGTATGTTGGTAAGGCAATGAGTGCAAATAGTATGCACGAGATGAGAATGACTCTGCTAAAACATAAAACCGCAATCTCAGAAAAAGTTACTGCTCATGAAAAGGTGTTTATTAATTTACACTCTAAATTAATAAACTTAGAGCTTAAAGTAGATTTTATTTGGATAAAAATAAAACTAATAAATTGTAATCATGCAATAAAAACCTTAAAGTTTACTTAATATCCTCAATGTTTACGCATCGATCGAAATATGATGCAAATAATAATGTTAATTCTGGGACAACTATAAATCGCTACTTGATCTGACAACTGACCGCTGAGCAGCCAACGTCGCTAACGAATACAACAATAGAATAGTTGACGCAAAAATGTTTTTTATCTTTATTGTTGTATTGTTCCGTTTCTAACAAGACAACTATGCATTTTGTTTTAGCTGTCAGTGTTCTTCACGATATTTGCTTTAACGATGATAATGTTTCGCTGGTGCGAGTGGCTCGACATGGGGTGGGCTACGTTCTCTGGGCACGAAGCAGCGCCTACAATCCCCAGGTGGTTTCTTTATGAACTTCCTATATAATCAGTACATAGTTCCTAGTTTCCTAACAAACTTATTTAAAGATTTTTAGTAGGTGAAGTGATTTAGTAAAGTAATTCTGATGCGAGTCAATGAGTCTCATCATCTTCATGTCTGAGTCAACTGCTGGACATAGACTTCCCTTGAGATCGTTTGCCCATAATCCCCACGCTGGACAGACCAGACAGAGACCAGACAGAGAGTTGGGGACCGCAGAACACAGTCAACTACAATACATTTACAAGGATTTTATTGTATTTCCAGAGTCAAAGATGCAACCGTCATTGCGATATTCGTGTTTTTTCTTCACTTGTTACCGCGCACATTTGGGTTTATGAAGTTTTTCACAGCAGAAAGTGAGTGTTTTAATAAGCAATAGCAATATTTGGCTTATGCAGTTTTTTTAACACAATAAAACCATTTCGCGCTAAAAATTACTGCTCATAGAATGAAATCATGAAAAAATTTAGTGTAATCGTCTGATAAACCACATATTACCTGTGAGGTTGTGTAGGTATCACGTTAAAAGTTATGTACATAAGTATATCGCAGAAATTTAAAATGCGATTCCTTAAAAACAATAGCCTAATGGTTTGGAATTCAACGTCCCATTTCGAGAACCTGGGTTTAAGTCATAACATAAAAAATGTACGTTTTGAGTTTAAATATTAGTTGCTGTAGAGGCAAAGATAACTATTATAAGGAAATCTGCACACCTTGATGCTTTATAATTGTGTTCTTGATCTCGAAAACTGGCAACCCGCACGTGGCGCGCGTTGCACACTATGTCCTTAGCCCTCCGCACCTCGTAAGTCTCCCGTGTCTAACTGGGGAATGATAGCATGTCGTTGATGAAGATTATAAAATTATCTAGATACATTAAATTGTCTAGATTTAATTTTACAGAGAGAAGTCAGCTGGGTGAATTAAAAGCAGAATCAGGTATACTGTGGTGGAGGTTTGTGGACAAGAACACAAATTACGGTTACATCATACTTATAGGTAAGCCTTTTAACGTTTCGCGGTCGTCGCTCCTACATTCGCTTATACCTTCGATTGCTCAAAGAAATAATGCAGAATATCTTACTTGAATTACTACAAACATATAGTTTACATCTAAATCAGAATACTTTAACATTAAAAATGTAGATACCAGATTCATAGTGGTTCGATCGAAGTCGAAAACCAGGAGTTCCACAATAAATCATTCTTGGGATGAAGATCCATTTATTGAAATTGATCGTTTTTATTTTTAACATGATTTTATGTATTTTACTACTGGATTTCTTAACTTGGGGTCCATTGACGTCTAAGGGGTCGGTGGCTCGGTGCTGAGGGCCTCTGACAGGACATGAAAGCTACGAATAAAGTACTGCAGCTGATCCATCTCGATTTTAGAGTCCAATAAATATGGTTATAGTTCGCGGCTTTCTCATGAGCGCCATTTGACTTATCTTAGTTTGTATCTACTTTCTTTCATTTGATAACATTTTATTCAATTAAAATACTTTTCTTATACTCTTTTATGAAATTTAAATTAGCACGGAGCTCTTTAAAGTTTTACGTATTTCGAATTGATCCCTGACTACAAAAATCCCTTTGCTAAGTATAAAACTAAGGTACCTCTGAACCAGGTAGCGGCATAGCTCTGAACACTGCAATACGGGACAGTGGATTGGGAAGCACGCTCTCAGAACATTTCGGCAAGAGCATAACTAACCATTCGTGGAACACTTCCATATTTCTGGTCGTCCTCCTCGCCGTGATCCTGACGAACGTCATGAGCGGAGTTGCTGCGTGCTGCGTGTTCCTACCCTTCGTTTTAAACATGGTAATGGAGTTATAGTAAATTACCTCATTGTGACAATATCAGAGAGGTTAACATATACTGTTTGTTTGAAATCTAAAGTTTGCCGCCAAACAATAGTCTTAACCCTTCTCATTCTGAAAGAAGACACGTGAGAAATGATAAGAAAGATTATTGTTTTATTTTAATTTAAACCTTATTAGAAATCATACGGCGCCAGAAGCTGCTCTCTGTCATTAATTGGATTTCAAGTGTCCTACACAGTTATATATTTATGTAGAAACGTTATTGCTTCTTCCCTGCTCTGTACCAAGCGTCTAGGTTCACTATAACCTCCTTTGTATTACCTTATTCATGTTACCAGCCTCCATTATGTCAAAGAGCCTATTACTCGGTTGCAGATTACATGCAAGACATAGAAGTTTGGAAATGAGTTGCTATAGTTCTAAGGCTTAAAATTATCATTGCTAAAAAATCACTGAGAAAATGACAGCCCCACTGAATTTCTTATTAGTTATTCTCAATTGTGGGCGTGGAGCGAACTAACGTAAACTTAACCATAATGACGTTTATAAGCGATTGTAAATCCTATATAAATAAATGATTTTGACTTTGATTTTGACTTCAAGTATATCTGCTCGATGCTATTCAAATGTAATAATATTACATTTTCGTCGTATTTCCAGCATTTTTAGGATACCGCAGTATTACGATCCTCTGCAACTGCAAGATTGGCACGTGTGATAGTATATTTTACCTATTCTAGAAATTCTTAATTAAAATTGCCAAAGTTGTGTATCTCTTAAATGGTCACCATTGCAATGTGTTCTAGCGAATGAGTAAATGGAAATTCAAAACTATTTGTAGGCATTAGCAGACATCGCCCCAGATCCGTGGCCGAAGAGTGTGTACCTGGGAGCGCTTGCCGTCGGCATTGGATCCTCTTTTGGCTTCATGTGTCCTTTTCTCTTCACCCCCGCGTATTTTTGCCACTACACTGGAAAAGTGCCCATTAAGAAAATGGTGAATACCTTTATGTACTCACAAATTTTAGTCAAATATTCCATTAGGAAATTTGAACCCCATACATATTTTATTATACGACAATTAGTTCAAACGAGGACTTCTCTTTTTGATTGTCTCTTTTTCCTACGCAGTTACATAATAAAGAAGTTCTTATATTTTAATAATTGTCTCAAGAATACTGTTGTCTACGACTTACTAAGTCATATTCTATAAGCATCCAGTATTGTGACTAGTCATTTTTTTAAATGTTTGATTCTTCATTGATATTTACTGATACGCCTTTGCAGATTAAATACTCAATCGCTAGCGTTATCATGTGCATTATAATATTGTGGCTCGCTCTATGCCACTATGCCCCAATTATATGGGATCCCTCCGGCAACGGAATATTGCAAACCGATATTACAGTCAAAGCTGGAGATAGCGGAGGCGGAGAAGAACCTCCCGCAGAGGAGGGACAAGTGTAAAGCTGGAAAGTATCTGTTATTTATCTAAGATATGTGTTGGATTTTATTTCAGTTTAGGTGATCGTTTAAGTCGACTATGCGGAAATGTTATTAAACGTATTTTGTTACTCTTTTGTATTTATCTATTACTACCTGCGCCCTGCGGTTTTACCCGCGTATAATTTAAGACAAATCACAGATACGTAAATAGTTTATAGTTACCCAACATAGACAATATTCTTAGTCATATTTTTCAGTTTCGTCACAGGTTAATGAATATATTAGGTACGTAGGTACTATACACATAGACTCGAGCTGTGTTGGATTATCATAATTTCGTATGGTCTGCAAATCTATGCGGATTAATATGACAAGCCTTGAAATAATGGGCGTAAATTTCCTTTTAATTTTAAGTAAATGTATGCCTTATTGTGGCTTATTTAATACATATAGGTATATGGGGTCGCGGGCTTTTTTAGATCTACTACGAACTAACATTTTTGTAGTACATTGAATATAGCACTTTCTCTTAATTCAGATTTAGATAAATGAATTTATTTGTGAACATTTGACTGCCTCGTTGGTCGTGTTGGTTTCAAGCGCGACTGCCGATGCGCGAGGTCCTGGGTTCACATCCCGTGTAGGGTACTATTGGATTGTTATAACTTAGATTTTCTGGTTGACATTTTTATTAGTGACTCAGAATCTAGATTTATGCCCGGTGTATGGCAATAGGCTCACCACTTGTTCCTTAATGGGACGTAAACGTACCTGGTGCAACGTGGAAGTGTACTACACTCCTCTGCCTACCTCTTCAGGGATTACAGAGGTGATGTTATGTTATGCAAGAAAATCTTTATGAGATTTCGTCAGTTTTCAAGTTATACGCTTGATATTTTATATTTAGACTTTCCAAAAACCAAAATATTGATGTGTTTCACCATTTTAGAAAATTTCTCAACTAAATAAGTACTAAAAAAGTTAGATCCAATTAACGGAGACTAGTTAACTATAATGTCATCCAAGCGATGTCAGGTCCCCAGCTACTTGTTATAATACATCATGAGCAGATCCTGCGTCTGACGTATTCAACTCACAAAGCTTCCGTGTAGACTCGGCACGTCCTTCATCTAACCCCTTCTGATAACCACGCTGCCCCTCGTGGGATAAGGTTAAATGATGGTAAGTAGCAGTTGTAGTTGACGAGGAAATTCATAATGTGAATGTAAAGCAGTGATAGCCTAGTGGTTTGAAATTCAGTCTCTCACTTCGGGGGTCGGGGTTCATGTTCTGGCGCGCACCTCTTTACAAAACGTGCGTTTTAAGTTTAAATATCACATGCTGTAACGGTGAAGGAAAACATCATGACGAAACCTGCGCACACCCTAGAGTTAATAAAAAAATGAGTTCACTACTGCATGTGAAGTCTGCCAAACCGCACTTGGTCCACGTGGCAGACTATGGCCTTAACCCTCGCATTCTGAGACGGGTCTTGTGTCCAGCAGCGGAATGATAGTTTTTAGAATTATGTTTTCAATTATGTAATAAATAGATTGAAGATAATAAAATAAAAAACCGTATATTTTATAATTCATTCTAATCATTCTGTTACATTCGGTAATGGTGCGAGAAGCACAGGCCATATTACAGGTGCCCAAAAACAGACACTGATCCATGTTACCATTACAGTAGAAATGGTTGGTCCAATTCCTGCAGTTATCTGCAACATTGTGAGCGTATAGCGCTAATGTTTTGAATTGAATTTGGATTCAGAGTATAACATCCTTCTTTAAACTGATGATGTACATACTGTATTCAGCAACAATTTTGGGAACAATGTAATAAGGATATCTACAAAATGTAAATACAATATTTCAATCAACATTTCACTATTTTAAACGTTGGTTCAAATATATTTTTATACAGCCTCTGTCCTCTCCCAGGTCTTAGAAAATTTATTAAAATAAGTTCAACACTGTTGACTTGAATAATGTCAGAAAGCTGGCCAGAACTACTTTCAAATGTGTGATATTATTATGGACTTGGTTACGAACCATTTTGGCAGTGGGTATCTTAGCGACACTTTGCACGATGAGGTTACCAGGAGTACCCACAGGCAGGCAGAAAGCGTACGACGACGACAAGCCCGCTGCTATATTGTACCATAAGGGATTTTGATTAATCTCTGTAGCCTGTAATGATAATGAAAGGGAAATATTTTAATCTACTAGCTATTTCAATTTACTAGTTCAATGCAATAGAATGGGAACGTTTAGGGATGCAGATACCGTGGGAGATTAATACTCGTCTGCATCGACCAAATTGGTCAGATACTGTTTGATGGGGGAGTCTGAAGTCTCTGAAATTGGCGCACGTGTATGAAGAGAATAATGAATGTATAAAAACTGACAAGTTTGTGAGGGTAGACATTTCTGGCAATCAGGGCTTCCTGTAGCCCCTTACGGATTGGCGTGATGAATTAATTATAATATTAAGGTATTAAAACATACCAACTGCATTGCAATAGGAGCAATGACGTTGCACACAGCGACATTAGAAGCAAAGTTCGTTGTGAAAACAGTGAAAATAATGACAAACAGTACTATCAACTTATTGGGTAAAGGTTTCATATTTTTTAGTATTGTGCCAATTTTGCCATTTAAATTCGAATACTCTTCCTTAGCTGCTCCTTACAGCGCGATGCCTGCGCCTGGAATGATTGTGACAAGTCAAACCATTGTTCTTTCTGTAAATGTGATTTATGTTGACCTGTGGATATACATCACTACGACCATCATCGTCAACATTTCTATTGTTCCCATCTTACACACGCGTCTCCTTCTACAGTACGAATAGTTTAGGCCATAGGTTACCATGCTGGCATAAGGGATGGTAGATTTTACACGCCTTGTCGTACTTATGGAGAACTCTAAAGTGATCAAGTTTTACCTCGATGTTTTCTCTCACCCTTATAACAAGTGATATTCAATCTTAAAACGCATATATGATGCATAGAGGTGCGAACTGAGATGTTGAGGTGCGATTTGAACTTAGGACCATAGTAGACTGAATTGTGAACCGCTAAGTTATCACTGCAATGCTATGCATTTACAATCTACATATATGTACATTTTAAGCCCACAGTTCCTGTATTATTTATTCGATTGTACCAAGACTCAAGCTTAGCATTAAGCAGAAGCTTATCTTTGACATACAGTGACTAAAGATCGCGTAAGACGAATGTTCCGTCTGATTGACTGCTATTAGAAACTACACATGCTTACCTAAAAGGAATATGTAGCTATAAGGTATCACTACATCCATATCTCTCCAACGAAGTACAGAGGGTGTTCTGTTTTGTGGCAAGTCATCATATGCTGTAATATCAATAAATTACCTAAATATGTGTGAGTGAGAGGGCTGAATCTCACTAAGCTATCAATAATCACTAGCCAACCACTTTTAACTTCACAAAATACATACATTTAGCAGTGAAGTTTTTGAAAAATTCTAAAGTCGACGGCAGCAAAAACATCAGAAACGCAATGAGCATGGCCACAGCCGAGTCCTCTATGCTGGAAGTAGATATTATGCAGTACCATTAGCATATGCACTATGTATATTTATATGTACAAATATAATTACAGTATGTTTGCCGTCATTCATTCATGTTACATAACAGTTCATGTATAAATAAGGAAAACTTTTAAAAATGTGGCAACTTTTTGCGTTTAGGTGCATCGCAGTAAATGATTATATTGTTTGTGTTTTTCCTCGCATTAGTTACGTTGGTTGCAAGGGCGATTGTCTATCGAGAGGTCCTGCGTTCTAATCCCGGATCTATTTCATAGTGCGACGTAAACATAACTAGTAAAACGTGAAATAATATATTTAGTTTTTATTGAATTTTTACGCAGTTTTAGATTTGATTCATTAAGATATGTTCTTGTGTTATTAATAACGTA
>DVOY01000812.1:0-10255 GCA_018237585.1 Apyrrothrix maculosa
CCCCGAAGAGGTAGACAGAGGAATGTAGTACACTCCCACGTTTCACCAGTTACGTTTACGTCCCAATATGGAATAGGCGGTGAGTCTATTGCCACACACAGCCCACAGATCTAGACTCTGAGCCACTACTAGTAATTCTAATTTTAGAAAAATCCATTAATACTCGATCCGGAATTTGAGCCCAGGACCTCTCGATCGGCAGTCGAATTTGCAACCAACACGGCCAAAGAAGCTGTCGTTATTATTATGCTAAAATTACACAAAATACAGAATTATTATATTTTTGTCATGCAATATCTTCAGCAAGATTTAATCATAAATTTTAATTAATATTTTTATAACCGTAAATCATATTGTAATCAGATTCTCTAGTAATGGCTCCGAGTCTGGATTTGTGCCCGATGTATGGCAATAGATTCACCACCTATTTCATAATGGGTTGTAAACGTAACTGGTAAAACGTGGGAGTGTACTATACTCTGCTGTCTACCTCTTCGCATATTACAGGCGTGATGGTTATGTTTTTTTACAATAACAATGTTTGGTCTAACAACAAAGTAGTGTTGAGCTCTGCATTTCCTTATCATCATAATCATCATCAGTTATTTTATCATTCCAATCTTCAACACAAATCTCCTTTCAGTAGGAGAAGAAATTAATTTAATTATGTTCAAATGCATGTTTTATAACGGTTGTATAAATATGTTAAACATTTCATTGGTAAGCACTAAGCAGCGCGAAGAAATGTGGGAGAGAACAGACTATTTTGAAAATGGAATATTATAATTTATAATCCTCTTTCGAAATACAACTGAAATGTTATTTGTCTAATAAACAAAGCGATATTTTAACACACGAACGTTTTGTTACACGTTTCGAAACAGAAGCAAGCTTCACAATTTGAATTTGGAACGAAAATTTTACCCAGTAACATGTGGGTAGTTTTGAAATTTATCTCAGAGTGTTTCCATTTATATATTGTTTGGGCAGGATAGAAAGAATAAGAGAAATAATGCGATACTTTAAAATATGGTCATTATTGTATTTTTTTTATGATAGTTTAGTAAGCATGAGTTAAGTAAGTTGATATTAGAGTTTTCCTTATATTTTTGATCGCATGAAACTTTTGGACTTTTTATATTTCAATACATGTAAATGTACTCAACTTTCCTCACTAATATGATTAACAATAAAAATATTGACAACGGTACTTATTTTTCTAAAATGCTTCTTATTTTTTTACATAGACATCAATAAAATAATATATCAAAAATTTAGATCAATAACTTATAAATGTATATCCTGCATTCGGATGGTGCAACATCACTTTATAATCTATTGGAAATTACCGTGCAGGAAACAGCGGTAGAAGTCATTCATTAACGGTTGAATGACATATAATTTTCTTTGATATGCAAATTCGATTACCATTCGATTTCGCGGTCCCAACCACAGATTTTGAACACGTAATAAACACCTCCTGCAGCTTTCTGTGCATGAGTTGTTATATCATCATTATTATCGTCTGCATCATTATCATCATCATCATCATCATCATTATTATCAAATTCATTTTATCATCGTCATTATTATCTTCATCATTATAATCATCATCATTGTTATCATCATCATTGTTATCATAATCATTATTATCATCATCATTATTATCATCATCATTATTATAATCATAATTAACATCATCATTATTATCAACATCGTATCAATATATCATCATTTTTATCATTATTATCATTATCATCACTTGTCATCATCATCATCCTCATCAGTCTATTCCAATCCACTGTGAGACATAGACCTCTTCAACAGCACACCACGAAGCTCGATCTTCAACCATTTGATTAATTATGTACGCATCTAAAATGTCTACCTACGACTTGAGATACCGCTCTCGTCCGCCTCGGGCACGATACCGCCCGGACAAGTCGCTAGACAATGAATTATCTCCTCTGTTTGCTTATGTACGCCTGTAATCCTGGAAAGAAGTAGGCAGAGAAGTGTAGTACACCCTCTCGTTTCATCAGTTACGTATACGTCCCATTATGGAATAGGTGGTGAGTCTATTGCCATACACCGGGCACAATTCCAAACTCCGAGCCACTACTAGAAACGATATTAAAGTAGCTTCATGATATCACTGAGTTCTAATATGATGTAAGCGCGACGCATTATTTTGTTAGGTCGAATAAGATATTTCCCTACTTTGTTTTTTTTTCCAACCCTTTTTATCGCTGCGCTGCTGGATACGGGTCTCCTCTCAGAATGAGAGGGTTAAGGCCATAGTCTGCCACGCGTGCCAAGTGCGGGTGCAGACCTCACACGCCTTAGAAAACGTTTTTTTCATGAACTCTAATCTGTGCAGGTCTCCTCACGATGTTTCCTTCACCGTCATAGCAAGTGATATTTAACCTTAAAACAAACATTTTGTAAAGAGGTGCGCGCCAGGATTTGAACTGAGATTTTTCTAACTTAAATAAAATAATTGATATCTATTATTTAATAGTAGAATAACAGTGTCAACTATCTATCTATATCTATATAATAGTACAGTCGCAAACAAAACCCACGTTTTTAAGATGCAACCTAATACACTTCAGCCAACGATCTGTCACAACTCAAAACCACTAGAGGCCACTAAAAAGGGTACAGGAAAGCTCACACTTAACTAAAAAGCTATGGAAATTTTCGCCTAATATCCCATTCGGCCTTTTTGTCCGCCCGACCTAACTTGCTGAATGTGTCGCGTGTTACAACAGCGTAGCTTGAATGGATGTGGCTCAGAACTTCGTTTGGTAACTATTATTATTAAACTATTTCAATATTTATGCTGGTTAAATTCATTTTCCTTTCCATAAAATGTATCTGATTGGTAAACGATTTAATTAATATTTGTCCCATATGGTGCTACTAATCATTAACGGTTCGAATAATGTAAGTAATTACCACGCTGAGCATGCGGGTAAGTGATCGCCGCGCACAGTTCTCGCACGGCGTTCGCTGCTGCTCATAAGCCGCTAAGCCTTTAGCTATGTCTCGGCAGGTCACACCATACCTCATTCTTTCAGCGCCGGGTTCAGTCGCCTCTTACGACACCCTGTATGGGTCGTATACCACCCCAGCATGGGTCAGAAAATATATTCTTACTCCGCCGGATACGGATGAAATATGAATTGTGCTGTAAACCTGACATTTTATGCTAAACTTAAATTTAAAAAAAACGTAACATAACGGCTGTAATCCCCAAAGAGGTAGGCAGAGGAGCATAGTACACTACCTCTAAACTTTAAATAAAATTTGACATTTATTAAAAATTAAACTCAATAATGACCGTGACATTGCTGCCAAGTTATAATTATGTCATTTATAAAGTCACGTCATAACGTACTAATGATACGTCATATCAGTCTAATATTGCCCGGAAACGTTGAAGTGTTTATTAATTCTATATTGTAACTAATTTAGTTTAGGCTCTTTGCCAATTTCAATTTAATAACCACTTTATTCAAAACAGGACCTTGTTTTGAATCCGTAAGGTTCATAATCGTCTTACTCAAATCAGTTACTCAGCAGCCATCTATTGTTGCAAGGATATTATTGCTTAAGTCTTTTACAACAGCGGAGAATATTTTGGAGTATACGTAAATTACGTACTATGTAAATTCACATTACTGTTGATTAAATAAAAATTAAGTTTCTTTAATACACTGCGCGCTGCCTTCACTGGTAGCAGTTATACATTTAAAAGCTTAAAAATAACGTACATATTGCACAGTACATATCTACATATATTTTTTTAAATATTATTTTTCTATCTCAATTTTATTGAAGCGTTTTAAAATTATGTGAATGCGATATATCTTTTTCTTCCCACAGTTGGGCAACTGTTCCCGCAATTTGATGAAGTCTGGTTCACACGCCATCATGCTATCCCAATACAAATTAAGGGAATTACAGATTAGAGTATAATACATGTCAAATGTATTACAACCCCCTTTAAGGCTTCCGACAAAGTTAATCTATTGTTATCTGACTATTTCACGTAGCTACAGAAATATCTTCAAAAAATAAAAAGACACTTCCAGTCCTATACCATCCTTACAACAAAACGCCAAAAAAAGGGTTCGAGTCAAAAAAAGCCGAGAATGAATACGAATGTACACGCATTTGTAAAGCGAAGATTTCACTGCGAGGTCACAATGCCCGTGTTCCCTACAAATGTTATATAACACGCCTTCATTCCTTTAAGAGTCGAGATTAGGGAATTATACCTTATGATATTTTTTTTATTTAACGTTAATGGTTCAGTTAAAGTTATTTGGCACTGTTATCGCGCGGAATACCACGGAAAATTTCTAAATCACGTTAACTTAACTATTAACAGACTCAATTTTATTTAAAATGTTTTTCAATGCACAGCATAACACGCAATTATAACTACTGGTTTTAATCAACTCCTTACTCTAGGAGTCTTGGGTTCAAATCTGGACACTCCTTTCTGTGCATGGATAGCATTGTAATATTACGATGGACGAGACCTAATCGGGTTCAGGACCCGAGAGATTCGACTACACAACTTGCATTGTATATTCCCAGTCAAGGATCAACTTAGTCCTCAAGGGTAGTAAACTATCTTATATCAGAGATGTTGCGAATCGAACCAATTTTACCATAAGCTTGGTTCGGTTAGTAGCCCCTTTGAGCTCGTTCCAGCTCCCTGACCACTTTGAGCTCAGTTCAGCTCCCTAGATCTTCTGAGAAGTTGAAGTTAGTAGATGAGCGAGTAAATGAAATTGGGTCGGATATGTTTAAAAAAAAAAAAAATTCGTTTACCTGTTAAGGGCTTCAACAAACTTCAGGGGTCAAAAGTAAATTGTCGCCTTGCCTTTATCAAATATTTTTTCAGTGTTTCAAAATGTAAATTACTTCTAACTGTATTCTTGCTTCAGATGTACATATGTATAAACCGCATTTATGAGACGTGTCACTTATATTTGTAACATCACTCCTGTAATCATCGCAAAGGTAGGCAGAGGAGATTATCACATTTCATCAAAGACTTTAACGTTTGGCCCTGGAATAGGTGATGAGCCTATAGTCATGCACTGAGCACAAATCCTGATTCCGAGCCACTACTAGAAATTTTATTTAGAAACATCCAATTCACTCAATTTCCATCAAATCTATTCATAGTCTCTATTCATATTCTATTATCGTAAAGAATATCAATCTTTTTTACAAATACTTACAGCGATACCAAAAGATGTGGTATCCTTTATCTAAATTTTGCAAAAAAAACCGTTAAAAACCACATACATGCGTGATGTTACGTACTATTAAAAACTCACGTATGTACAATACTGACCTCTGTTTAACCATAAAGTAAGAATAGATCAGTCACTACAAAAATTCGCGTATTGCTAAAAATATGTTTCCACATAAGAGCACATTTGCCACATAATAACATATTTCCCATATAGGAATATTCTTTCCACAAAATAAGCAACACGTTTATCACACTGTAACCTGTAAACCACATGGTAACATTTTTACCAAATATTAATATATTCACCAAAGTATGTGAATATTAACCAGATAGCAACGTGTGCCTCATAATAATATTTTTATAACGCAGTAGCATATTTACCACATTGTAGCTTACTCATGTACATACACATTGTAACAATATTTATCAAACGTTTAGAAATGTTCTTATTTAAACGAGAACAGGAAATTGTAGGAAATTGTAAGTAAATGTAACGACTGAGATATAAAACGTGATTGCAAATCGCTTGAAGTTACTGCCATTAATAAATCGAAACAATAACAAACATCTCACGCCAAGTACTACTTTCGTCGCATAACTACATTTATGAAATAAAAAACACAAAATTTATGTATTTAACGCTGATTTGTGTTAGAAATTAGTACATAGTTATGATTCTACCTTACCTTACCTTGGAAAGAATATTCTAGTTTAATTTTAATGTATTACGTCCATGATACTTATATGGACAGATAAGGGATGCGTAAGTCGTAGACAATGCGCCATGCCAGTAAATAGAGATTTATGTCTAGGAGTGGACTTGTGGACTAGTGGACAGGCTGATGATGACGATGCTAACATTGATTACGATGATTATTTTGGCAATGGTGATGCTGACGACGATGATGACGCTGATAACGCTGATGACAATAATGGCGATGATGACGCTGATAACGCTGATGACAATAATGGCGATGATGACGCTGCTGACAATAAAGACGATGAGGACGGGGATTGACGGGGTCAATGACTATAATGATGAAATTGGTGATGGTGATGATAATCTTAATAGTAATTAACAAAAGTCAAAGTCGAGTATTTTGATATACACACGAATGAATTTGAACCATCAATTTCAGGAAACATTAAAAGAATGTGTAACCGGGTGAGTATATATTTGTAATATAACATTAATACGATATCCGGTTTACGATATCCGGTTTGACATATTGAATATTAAGCAGATTACGTGATGTGTTTGAATTATTAATTTTGAAAAATATGTTGCTGGTTTCATTTACGAATGGGCTTCGAATACCAAATGTATTATGTACCGAAAAGCCTTTCAAAGTTCAAACAAAAATCGCATAACATTCTGTCAAAAGCACAGAATCCGGAAATATGTTTGCAGTGCAGCCACAACATCAGCATATCAGATTTTTCTGTACAAGTAACCCATTCTACATCCCATTTCTTAGCATTACTTTTGACAAGATTCGTACCACAAATAGTTGATTGCAAAGAAGTAAATTGAACAAAAGGGAACTGCTGAGAGATTCAAAATTCTTTTAACTACACAAACTGATCAAGTCTTTATATTCAAGCTGATGGTACAGATGATACAACATCCCGTAAATACATAAATAACGTAACATCACGCCAGTAATCTGAAAGAAAATTAGATTAGACTTGATTAGAAAAATGATCCGCTTGCCTGACTGCCTCGTTTGTCATGTTAGTCCTGAGTCTGGAGTCCTGATCAAAAGGTCCTGAGTTCAAATCCCGGTCTAATACTACTGGATTTTTCTAAAATTAGAATTTCTACTAGTAGTTCGGAGTCTGGATTTGTGCCCGATGGATGGAAATAGACTCACAGAAATAATATAAGTAATAGTAAAAAGTGGGAGTGTACTACACTCCTCCGCCTACCTCTTCGGGGATTACAAGTGTGATGCTAAGTTATATATATGTTTATATCTTAGTCAATAGTAAAACGTCAATATTATGTCCATATATTTTAATCCATTGTATTAACATCCTTTCGAGATATACGTGACTTCTCACCACAGAGCCGTATTATACCCTTCGCGGGTAAGAGCATCAGTGCCTCGTGTCTGAATATCGAAAATACACCACAATGTTGATAGCACTCAAGGCTAATTCCGCAAGCAAGACGTTATACAATAGATAAGTCTAATTGAATGAACTCCTAAAGAAGAGTTTTTAATTGAAACGTTTCATCTGTTTATTTTATTCACGTAACATCACACCTGTAATCCTCGAAGAAGCAAGCAAAGAAGTGTAATACACTCCCACGTTTCACGATTTACGTTTGCGTCCCATTGTGCATTAGGTGGTGAGTTATTATTAACTTTTATTTAAACGGACTTATTTTTTTACGAACGGAGCAATAAAACGGAAAAAATCTAAACTTGAACCAACTGTTCGTTTATTTCGATCGTTTGTCATCATTGCTGTCAACATAGTCAGCATTATGTAAACATCTATTGCTCCACGGCTGATCATAAGTTATCTAACCACTACTTCCATGGTGTCGCATTTTATACTGTTTAATAATTATCAATGTACGAGTATCTATTCTTACTATTCTCTCACTCTTTCTCTCTCTCTCTCTCTCTTTTCTCTCTCTCTCTCTCTATTCGTATTTGTTATTAATGATTTTTTTACTTATTTACGTCCATTTTTAAAAAAAAACATCTTTAATAGGTGAACAATAATGATGACTGTTGAAAATGAAAGATTTGAAAGTGTATCGGAATGACAGTCAGTAGAAATCATTATCTACCTATCCCTATAGGAACGATGACTATATCCTTCACGTGATGATGTGAATATTACGTGTGTGTGTGTATATATCAATACATGTAAATATGTATATCATGTACCTATGTATATTCATCGCTTATAGTAATCTAGTCTGTGATCAGACCTATTCTTATCCGTGCCGCGCTATTTCAAACCACAATAAAGACGTTATTTTTCTCCCAAGACACGGATGAGAGAAATAAAGTGTACTGTTTATTTCGAGACTCGGATTTTTATTCATGGAATCACTACAAGGCTCGCGGATCCGCTTTCTTTATGAAGAACAACACAGTTTTTTTGTTCCATTCAAAGAGGTCTGAGCGGCGATTTGAGAAGGCTTAGCCCGTGACCTGTTCCTTTCCGTTTATTGTTCTTTGGTCTGTTGGATGTTTTTCTGCGACAATAAAGTTATACTTGTTTATGTAATGAAAGTTAGAGGCAGCGGTAACTAGTGGCCGCGCCCGCTCAACAAGACCTGTAAATAATCTTCGGGGGAATAGAATTATTAGTGTTGGTTATTTCAATTAGTATCAGCTGTTTATGAGATGATTAGTTAGTATTAGTACCTAATAGGACTGTAACATTATGTTGTAGTAGGAATAGCTGCTAATATCCATTAGACCAGATAATGTAAGTTATTATGAGTCCAATTAGTAAATATTAGTATTAATGTTTGGCTCGTTGGTGGTGTGGTTGCGAGCGTGATTGCTGATAGAGAGATTCTAGTTTGAAATCCGTAGTCGGGTAATATTGGATTTTCTAACTGGAACTTCTAATTAAAATTTCTGGCAGTCATTCGGAGTTTCGATTAGTGCCCAGTATGTGGCAATAGATTCACTCCCCTATTCCATTGTGGGGCGTAAACGTAACTGGTGAAACATGGGAGTGTACTACACTCCTCTGCCTACATCTTCGGAGATTACCGGCGTGATGTTAAATTTTAGTTATAATCATAAATCTGCGACAATCTTTCTGTCCTTCCACTGTTGGACACAGATTTTGTAGTTGAATAAAAATATTTAAGTTCATAATCTACTTTGTGTAATTGCGGGTTGACGACAAGTAAACCCGCGTAAGTATAGCTTTTTAATAAAACTTGAAAGTGTCGACAAGGTTTAACGACCACTTGACTTTCGCCTCGACATCCAAAACGAGGACGCTCGTGAAATTAGACTTTTAATATAACACATCTAAATGCCCACTGCGCCCTCTTCACATAATTTATGTAATAATTATCTATGTATCTATTCTAAACGTGATTTAAAAAGATGAATCCGTATTATAATCATAAGAGCACCAGAAATATCTCGAAATGTGTATCACCAAAGTAATTCATTAGTACACCACAAAGTAACTTTATTTTATAATTCTCTTTCCACAATATTGTTTACAAAGAACGTACACTCCAACATATTTCGCACAGAAAACGGGCAACTGAAACAAACGTAACTGGAAATGACTAAAGATAGCACTCGGCGTGCCTCTTAAATTAATATCTCTCTTTTACCTCAATTCATGGCGCATAAGCGCAAAAAAGGAAACTCTAGTAACACACATTTCATGAACACACACATATATATATATACGTCTGTATAAAACACACAAACAGACACATTTGTAAAATAAATTGCGAGAGACGTGCCGCCATTTTTAGGGATGTGCTATTTGTACTGTCGATAACAATATTATGATTAGTACAACAAAAGCGTTCCTCTATTTCTGTAGGGCTTGCTTTTGCTTGTGATGCTTGTTTTCTCATTGTCATTATACAGTTTTAGATGAGAACTTTTGTCACTTTGTGACGTCTATCTCTATGCATAACGGTTAAAAATCTACAAAGACATAAATTGTATGCATACAAAGAGTATCATAATTTTAATATACGCGAGAAATCATAAACAATACATTCAAATCTTACATACATACACATCCTTACGCCAGATGCGTTACGAGGTAATCAGAGAGCACGGAGTGCCAAATATGCTTACAGACCTGCCGTGCTTCTTCCACATTCATCACTCTCTTCATACAAGCACGCCGGTTTCGGAGCCTTCTAACTCCTCCATCAGTTAGAATTTGATTTATTTGGTCCAGGTAGGTGAGTCTTGGCCTCCCTCTGCACCTGCGTCCATCGACATTCGCATTGTA
>DVOY01000813.1:0-10253 GCA_018237585.1 Apyrrothrix maculosa
ATTCCATATTGGGACGTAAACGTAACTGGTGAAACGTGGGAGTGTACTACACTCCTCTGCCTACCTCTTGGGGGATTACAGGCGTGATGTTACGTTTTTTAAATCTAAATATCACTTACTATAACGTAACAAAGTTATCATCACGTCTGTACACCCCGAAAATGTAGGCAGAAGAGTGCAGACCACTCCCACGTTTCACCAGTTACGTTTCCGTCGCATCACGGAATAGGGGGTGAGCCTATTACCAAACACCAGGTATAAATGCAGAGTCAGAGCCACTACTATAAATTTTAACTAGAGGATTCAAAGTTAGAAAAATCTAATAGTTACCCACCCGGAATTCGAAACTAGGACTTCTCGACCAGAAGAAAACACGCAAGGAAAGTTACAGATCCTAAGAGTTGACAGCACTGTGGCAAACTATGGTGTTAAAACTTCTTATTATAGGAGAAGACTCATATCCAACAGCGTAACAATAAACGGGATGGTAATGTTCAACCCAGAAAATGTTCACAGCTGACCTGAATACTTATGCCCCACTTCCTAATCATACAATTAGTCAACACAGATGACTACATGCCATTCAAAATTTACTACGCAACTAGAATTCTTATTAACCGTTACAAATTAAACCAATAAGTACTAGGGCGCTATAAACTAAAGCGTTCAAACTAAAGACATTAACTGAATTACGAAACAAGTAATTATTGTGCGCAGTACAAATAAAAGGGTTCATTGTAACCGTTAGTTAAGTACTAACCCGTACTCCGATCTTAAATCGGAGTAACAACACGTGTGATAAATGCTGTACTACCAAACGCTGAAATGTATCACTCGTCTTGTAATACATCGTACATTGCTTTTTGTGAACTACACAGATAATGACTACTACTGCAAACCAGTAATGCATGAGGGATAAGAAATTATTTTGGTTAATACAGATCCATACGCGGGAAAAGGGAGATCTTCTAATAATGACGCCAGATGGCGTCCAATCAGCCGTCGATACGCCACCGAAACTGCGCTTGCGCAACTGTATCGTATCTGTAATTGCATAGAGTTGTTATTACGTAGATCCAAACCTAGAATAGGTCTGACCTTGGTACCGAGTGATAGTATGAAAATTGTTATGCAATGAGTCGTGATACCACTAAAGTGCACTGCAGTGTGCTTCAGCCCCATTAGCGAGGAGTTGCCTTACTGTACATATTGTCATATCTAGAGAAATAACACAGAGCGGCCTGCACTTGAGGAGGTCTATGCCTTCTTCTCATGCCTTAGAACATATGTTACAAAACCGTTACTAAGAGTGAGTTATGTGATATATCAAGTCAAAAACATACATAACTCTAATAAAATGCGTGCCGGGATTTGAATCCCAGAGTTTTGGAGTGATTCTTAAATTTCAAGTTAAGTTATGCCAATTTCTCACTAGAAGTTGCCTTGTACATATTCCTGATGCTCCATTTTGGGGCGTTGGTAATGGTGAAACCCTACATCTACAAAGTGCGAAACATTCCAAATTAACTTTATGTTTACTATTAACAATGGATTTCCAAACTAACACCTGACTCAGTTTACGAAAGAAGTGGTATTATTAGCTCTTAGATATATACTTATCAGTTTTAGCCTAATGCGTGACGTTTAACACAACGCGTCTCCACTACATATTTTAATGGCGGCGTAACTTCATCTATCATTCAAACGTGGTTTAGACAAAAGATCATCCGCTGTATCATTAATTACGCTCCCATAATGGTTTCTTTCGAATTCTTCTGTGATGCGTCTATTAACGTGAATAAACACGTCTCTTACGAAAATTCAGGTATTTTGTTTGATAAATTTTAAATGTGTTTGTGTTATTTGTAAACTCTTATGAACTTTCTCCATTACGATATTAGATGTGTAAATAGATGAGATATTTTGTAAGAAAAGAAAGAAACAAACAAACTGTCAGTCAGTCGCCCATAGAAATGAAAGTAACAGATTCCACAACTTGCTTTACTTAAGGATCGCAATATTCTAGACTTAAATTGATTAATATTTGTGGAACAAGAAACACGTCAATTACACGTACAACACAAGAGTTGTTGAAAGATGCTGTCACAGTCCTATTTTGAATTTATTTATTCACCAAAAACATTTAATCTTAACACCCAGGTACACAATAAATTATCAACTCTATTGAAAGTACCCGCAAAATTCCACATAAATCTTTTTCTTTGTCTCGAGATTACTATAACTCAGAACTCACGTACAGTGACGTCTGAATTTATTGAAGGATCAAAGAAAATTTTCTTCTGACCAATGCCGTATGAAAACTAGTTTTTATAATAAAATAACCTTTGTGTCTATGGATGTAGGGATTAATATAACTTCATGAAATACACCGTTGACATGGCGATACATAAATATATTAAACGTATTACCTTGTTGACTACTAACACACAATTTTAGGCTGTTATCACACTGCAGGCAAGTAGCACGCATCGAGCATAGCTTGTAGATGTTATCATTAATAGGAATTAATGGTGATAATAAAATAATTTGATAGAGAAATCAATTGTAAATATATTACACAGATTACGTAACATCACCCCTATAATCCCCGAAGAGGTAGGCAGAAGAGTGTAGTATACTCCCACGTTTCACAGTTACGTTCAGGTCCCAATATAGAATAGGTGATAAGTCTATTGTCATATACCGGGCACAAATTCAGACTCCGAGCCACTACTAGACATTTCTACTAGTAATCTAAGTTAAAAAATCCAATAGTACCTGACCGGGGATATGAAAACAGGACCTCTCGACCGGCAGTCGCGCTTGCAACCAACACGAGCAACGAGGCATTCAATTACATAGATTATGTATATAGTACCTATGTATATATACACTTATTTAACATGTTTAGTTTCTATTTATTAAGCCGAGCATGTGAAGTAGTCGTAGATTATTTGACAAACAAACTTATAATAATTCTAAATGTATCGTTCCATAGATATGCACACAAAATTAAAGGGAAAAAGTACAGGAACAAAAATGTAAATATTGAAACAGCAACTTAACGATTTGATGGAAACCTTACTTATTATGTTTATGGTTGTATGGGCATACATTCCCCGTATTATCCATTAAAAAAAAAGAAATTCTTTCATTTTAAATAACAGGAAGAGATACAAATATCTACTTTTTACGACGAAAAATATTACTGGTTATATCAAGAATTTCTTCTAGTCATTGTTATATTTAAAATCCCTCGTCAAAAACGAATACATTACAATTATTTTTTCCTCGTTAATTCGAGAGGATAAAACCGTTTAAACATACGGGACAAACGCAATTCAGTCTAGTTTTACATGAAAATGTTCAGATGTATCTAAGGAAGCCTAATACAAATTGGCGGGAAAATTTACTAGCTACTTTTTTAAATTAGGAAAATACAGTTAAGGCTACTCATACCTCACCAATTTCGTATAATACCTCCAGCAATACTTACATTTACATGCAATACGCTATATTTATTCCGTTAGCAAAAAAAGCGTCTATCGCTTATCGCACACCTCCGGAGTTGTGACACTCAGTGACGAATAAACCAACACCGTGGATGACTCATTACAAAATCAGGTCAACTCGCTTTGTATAAAAGTGAAATAACGATGACTCAACGCCATGTTTGAAATTTTATGGATTTAATGTTAGTTTTGTGTCACATCTGTTTCTAGTAATGTTTAATATTATTTGTTTTGGCGTTATTAAAGAATTTCTGTTGACCGTAATCTCTTCGATCGTGTCCTATTTTTTATATCACGATGAATTTTTTTCAAGATCTTAGTTTATCTCCCAACTTTAGTTCAGATATGTTTGTTAGCGATTTCACATTTATTATCTAATATTAGTCACATATTTGCCGCTTTGCTGTGCAACGCGGCAAATATGTGAACGCAAAAATGATGTGTAAAGTATTATGCGTAAAACGTAGTCTGACACTTAAATTACAACATTCAGTACGACTGACTCTGTAACTAAATGGAACTGAAGGGAACGCCGGCAAACTTGAACACAATATAAAACTTTTTGAATCAAACGTGATAACGAAACATCACGGCTGTAATCTCCGGAGAGGTGAGCAGAGGAGTATAGTATACTCCCACCTTTTACCAATTACGTTAACATCCCAATACGGAATAAGCGGTGAGTCTATTGCCATACATTGGCTACAAATCCAGACCCCGAGCCACTAGTAGAAATTCTAATTTTTCGAAAAATCTAGTAGTTCTCGACCCGGTAACCCAGAATCTCTCGATCAGCAGTTGCGCTTGCTACTAACACGACCAACGAGGCAGTCAAACTGAATCACACATGAAACTAAGAATAAATGAGAAATCCCACAAGACCGTGTACTAATTTGATCACACAGCTGATAATTATATGTATATAAATATATAATTTTACACCTACATTTGGAACAAACGTTCACGCACATTACATAAATATTTTTCTTTTGAGTGAACTGAAACTCGGATCTCGGAGTCTGCCGTCGGAGTCATTAACCGCTGGTCGAACTTAATTTACGACTTATCTAAGATGGGATATTACTTCTATCTGAGATTGAATTCCATGGTATATAATTGTATTGACAGCCGCACATCAGGTGGTCCCAGTGCTGCTTCCAAAAGACATTTCTTTTATCCATCCATAAAACAAAATTTAACTGCAACCGACCGACGCTCTCAGTATCGCGGATTACCCCCTAGAGGCGCATGAATTAATATTATAAATGGATTAGTTCGCTCTGCTGTACGTACAGTTATCTTCAAAACTACGTGCTAAATGTATCAACTCAACATTTTGTGACATGTAATCAATTGTATGGAACAGAGGAATAGTATTTCTAAATAATTAGAACCATTATTGATACAACGGATATAAAAAACAGTGTTATAGGAAATATTAAAAGGACGGTATGAAAATTTATGAAATTTATTGACTGATACTTGACAGACTTTTTCATAGAATATCTTAAGTAGGTTCATATTTATTTTCTTTTTCATTATTCTCTTCACGCATACATAATCAAAAATCTACAAACTATTAAATCACGTTCTCTTAATATTTGATGAATAAAATTAGAGGAATTTCTTTTTTAAAACAGTTCTCATTACAGTCCGCTCAAACTGAATTGTCTGTAAATAAAACTGCATGTAATCTCAACAACTTTTATTCTAATCAACACGCAAACTCAGAGGAAGCTGGTACCGATGTGCTTCAGGCGTTTCTGACGTGTTCTTGAAACGTTTACAATTTTCTTTAACGACTGTACTATACGTTTTATTTGTATAATTGCTGTGGAAGCGGCGCGAAGCTTGCTGCGAATGAAATATTAAGCGACGAATTAACACAGACACCAGATGCTTGTATTTTAATGTACCTAAGTACTTGAGAACTGAACTGAACTAAATACACAGAATTATACCCAGAACAACATAAAATCACGCATTTACGTCCCACTATAGAAAGAAGGGTATCAGACTGTTTTCATATACCCAGCACAAATCCTGACACCGTGTTACTGGGAATTGCAAATTAGAAAAATCGATCGAAAAGATAGTCAACAGAACAATACATGATTTCTAAAACCTCTGGTTCAAAGGCGCTAATACGAATTATTATTGCATATCTTAACGATGTTACTGCCAGTAGTAGCATGGGTTATTAGACCGCCGCTGTAACAACAGCTGTTGCGAATAAGAATAGAAATTAGAAATATAGGTGTTACTAAATATGTAAGTCAAAAAAGGAAAGTCGTTGGATGCTCTGATTTTACTAATCTTGAAGAAATTGGAACCGCGTCCCGTGAGGTAAATCAGTTACATGTTTATTTTGTTAATACTGTCTGTCTGCAGTTCATTTTACGCCCTATTAGTGGCCAAGAGTATGGATTGGCAGAGGTACACTAGTAATAGTAGACTACGATTTCTAATAGCGTGGTTAAAGAGGACATAGTCCAAACACAAGTATCTAAATGTAGATATCAAAACTCGTCATTCAGCTGTCTATTTCGCTGAAAATCGAGCTCTACCCTTCTGTTCTGTACCGCATTACTATCATATACTATTACACTACTTTTGTTCATATTGATGAAGTTATAGATAAAAACACCTGCCCATTATTATGACTTTTAGCAATATTTGATATTAAATGCTTATGGCCAGAGCAATAATGAATAATATTAGGTGACAGATTGAAAGAAAAGCAGTTCAACATATTTTCCCATATACGTTGCAGGTGACGGTCCGCGTTTGACTTTTTACTTATATAGCATATTGTCGTCATATGTCATTTTTAACTACAAGCTAATTATAATAAGGCAACAGCCCTCGCATCATTCACCTGATAAGAGATTAAGTAAAGAAAAAACAACTAACCCAGCTGTACGGAGTCCATCAAACTGTTCCACAGCGTCCACATTGTCACGTCACCCATTTATTTCCATACACAGCGACTGTAGACAATAATATACGTTACATCACAAACCATTACTAATTTCCATCTGAGGTGAAACATTCGTCTCCTCGACAGCTCCTATTTGCTGCTGCCGAAGCGCTCGATCCCCGCGCGCAAGGTTTGGATTTTGTTTCCAAGTTACATTTAAAAATTTGTCAGCTTGATCTATGAGTATTACGCAGTATCTGGTTTTAGAGACTTGCCGCCAAGCAATCGCGTCACGAGTAAGGATTATCAAATGTACCAAATGTAAATGTACATATATTTAGGAAAAACTATTAAATGCGAACGATGAGTATTGAGCTTAAACAAAAATACAAAAGTGATTTGGTCAAAATAGTTTCATAAGGAATAGTTTTTAAACGTCAATCGTGTTCTCGTCGTTCCTCAAGCTGTTCAGACCATCAAAAACGAAACTAATGGATCGATTTAGACGGAATTCAAAGGAATAAACATGTACTGCTCCCATTCCGTGGTTGTGGGGTTCAAATTCCAGCAGGCATGCTCAACTTTGAGATTTAATATCACTTACTATAACAACGAAGGAAAATATCGTGAAGAAATATATAAATATTGGAGTCCTTAATGTTATCTAAGCGCTTAAAACATGTGAACTTGTGAGTTGAAACTGTCGTGACCACTATTTTCATACTGAAAGGAGACGGGTGACTAAAAAAGTTTAACCGCTCGCAATGTAACACCAGCCTTAACTTTTGTGAAGCGAAAATTGAGATGGGGTACATTTGCCGTAATTAATATTGACTGTGAACTGACATAATGAGGTTTTGTGTCTTATTTTAATTGGACCATGCCGTCATATGGAGTCTTTGGCTATGACTAATTACTACATTTGGAAATATTTACTTTTTAAATGCATTACGCTAGCTTATTTCAAGCGGTGATTTCTGAATTATGTCATTCGTTGAGAATATCATTAATAACTTTTTTGAAGTAAAGGCCATTACTAAAATTAGATATTTAAATACATTCATTGACTAATACTCTTTGTTATGTTACTCAGTGTAAAATACGACTGTAAACCTTTCATTCGCGATGTTCAGATCTGCGGTATAGACGCCTTTATGGGCACTGTAGAAGCTGTAACTTTGTGAGATTCTGCTCTTGTTTGTTATCTGTAAGGACTATTTGCCATTTCCATAACAGAGTTATGTACGTAATATGACACGCGAACGGCAGATGTGACTGCAATCGCCGGCGTATGTAGCTCTACGGGGGAAGGGATCACTAGCGGCTCGCCTACAAGTATTACATTTAGCTTAGAAGCAAGTCGTAAAATGTATTTAGAAAATAGGAAAATTTTATGTACTAACATAGAATAATGTTCCTAGTATAGTGGCGCATGCAGGCACAATTTTGGACTTCCAGACATGTAATATACTAATTGCTTATCTGATATGGTTATCAGCGTCTTAAACGGTTTAATCGTACCACTATTGGATATGGGTCTGATCCCAGAAAAAGAAGTCCATGGTCTGCGATGCTGGCCAAGTGCTGATAGATAAGCTTCACACGTATTAGAGAAAATTATAGAGACACCTCTACGTATGAAAGTTTCGTCTCTATGATTTCTTTAAGCGCCGGTGCGTATGATATGGCGTCATTCGTAATTAGAGTCCCGAGTGCACTTGACGCAGTGATACATATCACTGAACGCAATGAATGGCGCTGCACCATTGTCCATCCAGTCATCATCACTTACAGCACGAACTGAAAACGAAAACAATTTGTCTCCCGATTATTGTAATACGCGTCTCCTTTATTCCAGCTTGTCTCGTTCCTTCAGTTTCGTATAATATACGAACAATTTACAAGTGCATAACTCTAATTAAAATGAAACTGCGAAAAGAGCCAAATGTCACGACTAGTTTTAATTGCGAGTGGAGATACAACGATGAAAAACGCAGCAATTTTGCAAAAACGACGCGCGAAACTTTTCGTGGATGCCGACGAGAGTAAAAAGTATTAAATGTCACGCACTGTGTATCTAAATCGCGGCGTTATTGTTGCAAAGGGAATTTGTTTTACCAGCAGCCTTTTTTCGTGATTAGCATAACAAACGAATAGGTAGAGATTACATTTTTTTTTTAATAATTATGCTCTCTTACATAAAAAAATATTTAAATATTATAAACAACCATCACGGTCAATATGCAGATGTGTTGTTTATTCTGAAAATTAAAATTCCTCACCGCTAATAAAACATGTCTTGTTACGATTCAGGGAATCAAGAGACAAACGAGTGTAGTGGCACACGTTGGCAGAGGTTTATGTCCATCAATAAAACAATAGACGGTGACGTGACGAAGATGTGTAATGCAAAGAAGTTAATACATATCTATTAAAGTTATTATTTAATAAGTTGAATGCATCAAGTACTATTTACTTAGCAGTAAATACGCACAGTATTCTTGAATGTGTCACAGAAAAATTGCAAAAATGTAACTTACAAAAACGTATAATTTCACTTCTGCTGTACTTACACAATGTTAATTTAAATTACAGTAAATTATTACGACGAATAATTTAAAATTAAATGTGATAAGGGTGTATGAAGATATATTCTGTGTTTCCGGACGCGTGTGCCCGCGCGGTGCGTGCGGCTGTCCGGCCGCGCAGGCTCTCATCAGTCATCACGTCGCGCGACGTTACCCGCGCGCGCCGCTCGCCTCAGATTAGCGTGATTAAAAAACATTACCAATGTATAGAACGTATATTTGATAAGTCACCAACTTTTTTTATATATTTTGATACAGTTACAAAACTCGCTCAACTTCCCTAGCTTTCTAAACCGCACTGTATTCGCTGATATCCTGCCTACTACACATAAAACACGGCAATACAAAACACTCTGACTTACGTATATTAGGACTTTAGAAACAATTGCATACTGTATTCTCAAGCTCATCTCTAAGTCGTGTGACACGTGTGTGTGTCGTAAGCCAGTATACACCTAAACACCCGGGTAGACTTTTTCTGTGTTTACTGGGGGAAACCTGCAAGAGGTACCCGGTACCCTAGGGGTGATACCAGGTTTTGTAGTACTTTAACCGCACTAAAACCCTCTTGGTGACCTACCTCGGCGCAAATACGAGGAATCCAGGATTTCTAGCAGAACGCACCAAGGTTTTCCCAGCACAACGCCCCTACGGGCCCAACCTTCGGAAGAAGCATGATGCCTCATCCCATTCCTTCCAGTTTTTACGACAATTTACGGTCGCACATATTGTGGTCCTTTCCGATGTCGTTAGCTGAAACAGTTCAAGTTCCCACTCTAGCCGCTTGCAACCCCAGAAGTCTCCTTTTAGTCACCTCTTACGACAAACAGGAGATACCGTAGCTCATATTCAGGTCCCGAACTGCAGAGACACCTGGTAAGTAGACTCTACCATACCTTGAACCATTCATTATCAGAACCATTCATTATCATTATGAGAAGAAACTCGTATCCAACACAGGAACAAACGGAGCTAAAGATGAAATACTAATAAAGATGAAAGACTTCTTATTAACGACCAATACTGATGATGAGATATTCTAAGATACATATAATAACTGGATTAATTGAGATTATTAACAATCCTTTTGGTACAGTTTTTTTCAAAATTGGTTTCAGATATCAGCGGTAGCCTCTACTGCCTGCTCGTTTCCTACTTTGTTCAGGTAAAAATGAGTAATTTTTACATATATTAGTGCAGACTTATGTGAAGACAGAAATGAATGTAACTAAG